>CAKNWT010332705.1:0-10265 GCA_932066315.1 Andricus coriarius
TTATAACATTATTATGTAACTTGAGTTTCGTATTATGTCACGTTGAGCCTAAATCAAAAAATGTTCTTTACAGAATATTTTGTTATCTTTTAAATTATTGTTAAACAGTGTTATTCTACATCAAGGTATTTCTCGTGATAAAAATTAGATCTCTGCGAAAACAGTTTTTATTTGATTTTAAGCATTGAAATAATATTACTGATGATGGCATTTCAAATATACAATCATTTCATTTAAAAATTTTTTTCAACTTGAAAAACGTTCAGTTTATAAATACTTTTTGCAGTTTATTTTTTTCTTATTGAAGATTTTTATCAAGTTTTGAAAAGAGGTTGAGTTTTAATACGTGATTGCTTATTTGTTCCAAAAAATAATTTTATACAGCTCTGCTGCTTCCATTTTTAACCCAAGAACGATACACTGGTGTACAAATTTAACCCACGAAAAATTCATTCGCTGCTCATTTTTGCATGATTCATTTAAAATTTAACCATATTCGCGCATATGGGAAGTTTTTTACGTGAACGAGAGAGTTAGTGAACTATAGTACCCCATCGTGGGGTTAGGAGACAAAAAACTTGACAGGTGCATTGTAGGGTTAAAAATAAAGTCAACTATTGCTAAAATCGTTCAAAAAATATTTGAAAAAGAATACATTTTTAAAGCAAATAACTATGTTCGAAGGCTGGACACAGTCGAGTAGTAGGGAATATTTTACACGAAAGAATAAGCTATGAGTGATTAAAATTCAACTATTTTGTTAAAATTGGCAAGAAGAGAGAATAAGAAAAAATTCGATTACAAGAACTATTATTTGAAAAATATTTTTTCGTAACTTATAAACTTTTCTCATAACAAAATTGTTTTATCTTTCCTAAAACATGACTGATGCTCTCATTTCAATTCTTAAAATTATAGAAAACTTTTTTTCCTAGAAAACTAATTTTTGGCACGACAACTGTACCTTGAAAGCTAAAAATGAGTGAATATGTGATGTAAATGAATTAGATGAATTGAAAACTGTGCGCTTTATGAAAGTTTTTCTATAGTACATATTACTAAGAAAATTAAACTATTAATATATAATAATAATCGACAGTTACACTATCTGTCTCAAATTTTTAGTCGTTTCATGAACGGCTCAATAGGGTGGTTGAAAAAAAGTTCGAATTTTCTTTCGGATGATGAGTCCCAGTTTTACGAACATGTGATTGGAAGGCGTAAGTTTTCATAAAACGAGTGAAAATTATATGGAGTTTTTAATATCGCGTCCTCGAATGTGAATTATTTATTGATTTTTTATTTTACCCCCTCCCCCTTCAGACTCTCAAACACACTGTACACGAGGATAAAGTATTTTGCTGTGTATTGATCGGAAATATTACTTTTTTATACCTTTCTTATCACAAATCATTTTTAATGGTCTACTTGAAAACTTTCATGTCCATTCAATTTTTTTATAATGCTTAAAACTGTTTTTCATTTTTTAAATATAACTTTTGACTGGAACAAGGCAGAAATGCGCAGTTTCTTGTACATCTTTCAACAAACTTCATATGATTATGGTATATCCAGTATTTTTACTACATTACACTAGTTAATTCAAATCGAAAATCAACACGATCTACTAACTAATTAGTTCATGTCATTCAGAAAAGTCAAAACTTTTTCAAAAAAAGTTTCAAAACAAATGGAAAATTAAAAAAAAGTTATAGGTAAGTAATGAAAAATGTTATCATGGAAGAATCTAATAAGATATTTTCAATAATTTAAAAAAAGTACACTTTTATGTCTTATTTCAAACAATAGTTATATTTCAAAAATAAAGAATTATTTAAACGATTAAAAACAAAAAAAAATGGATTGTGTTAAACTATTATTCAAACTAATTAGTATATTTCACTTAGAGAAGGTATAAATTTAGTACACTTTGTCAAAAATATTGTTCGAACGAATGAAAATTTATTAAACAATTATCAATTAGCAAAAAAAATACCAGACACACCAGAATTCGATGAAGTTTGCTAAAAAATTGGTAAAAAAATTCATCTTTTTGCGTTATCCCAGTCAAAAGTTACATTTAAACAATAAAAAATGGTTCAAACAATTAATAGCAAATTGAATCGGGCATACTGATTTTTTATATTGCGCAATTAGATTACTTCGTTATGAGGGTCCAAATAATTAGCGTGGAAATGTGAAAAAGGTATTGATACATACACAAAAGTAACATTTACGATAGATACAAAGCAAAATATTTGATTCCCGCTTAGACGGTGTATTTTGGGGCAATCAAAAGAGCAATAATATATATATTATATAAATTAGCTTGAATATATAAATCTTCAACTTTTAAAAGTGTCCTTTCCATCACTATTGACAACAATTGCGAGAAAATTCGTCAGAACAAAAATATTATATTGTTTGAAATAAATTTTTATTTTTCTATCGGAATGCTTTAGTTTCAAAACAAAAACATTTCTATTCAATATTTCTTTTGCTTAAGATAGTCATTCACTTTTAAACTTTTTTTTCACATAAACACATCGTTGGAAACTATAATTTAACAAACCAAAGATGTCAAAGGATATTTATTTCTGGATTGAATTAAATAAAGAAAAAAATTTATTTGACAAAACTGTGAGTGAAAAGCATTATTTACACTAAAATGTGTTATCAAACATTTTACTTAAAATTTTAAAATAAACATTTTAAAAACAATGAAAACCTAGTTTTTAGCAATGATTACCCAAAATTATATTAATTAAACTTTTTTAAACTATCTGTTAGATGGCACGTCAACCAAAAAGTTTGGTACGCACAACAAAACTTTTTTGTAGGCCCAACAAAACATTATGTTGCTTGAAAAAAAAAATATTTGATAGAATTAGCCATATTTTTGCAAAGGTAATAAAATTATTTGGTTGAAGTAGTAATATTGTTTTGTTGAAGCAAAAATAGAAGTACTATTTTAAGAAAACTATAGAAGTACAGAAGTACTATTTTTTCAGGATTTTTAGATTTATCAAAGGAAGTCTTATATCCATGCTAAAGCTATCAAAAAGTAATTTTCAGTTGGTAAGCATAAAATTGTCCTTCCGATGACTCATTGGTATAATACTTTAGAAATTTACAAGATTGATTATTATTTAAATAATTTTCATCAGCGAAATTCAGAGTTTGTTTCTTTTTTAAAGACGCTTAATCCTAAGGAAATTAACTGAGAATGTTTATAACCTGTATTAATGCTATCATGATTAAAAAATTCACAAGAATCATCGATCTATTAAACAATTTGCATTAACAAATTCTAAGTCTGGCTATTTTTCAACCCATCGGTTTAATTTTTTTTACGGAAGCCACTAAAAATATCTTTTCGATAATTCTTTGCGTCGATACTTTACAAATTTACATGAATTTTAAAAATTCAAGTAATTTTCATAAGCAGGTCCAGAGTGTGGCTATTTTTCAATAAATACGCTACATTTTTATCTGCAGAATTGACTAATAATGTCTGTCCGATGACATTTCCGTAGTCGTCCGGAAGATATTATTAGTGTATTCCGTGCAAAATTGAGTCTATTTGTTGAAAAATAGACAAACTCTTAATTTTTTAATAAAAATTAATTAAATGATTGCACAATTGCATTTTTTCAATTTATCATTATGAAAAATTAACTTACTCACATTTTATAACAAAACTCTGGGCTTGAATGAGCTAAATACTGCCAATACCGAAAAATAATTGCTTTCACCATTTGTTTTTAATTTAATAAACAATATTTCTAATTATTATCACCTATTGGAAATTATTTCTAGATAGTTTTAGCACAGATATAAGATGTTGTTTGATCAATCTGCAAATCTTAAAGAAAATGGGCTTTCTGAGAAGTTCAAAAATATGAAAATATTGTTTGTTACATAAAAACATAAAAATTTTGGTTATGAAAAATCCAAAAACAAAATGCTTTCAGAAAAATCTTTTATTTAACAAATGGAAAGTCCAAATCGAACCTCTTCGCTTCTACAATATTTGTGCTAGTGGCTTATTTTTTGTCATACTACATATTACTCAATAAACAATTCAATAAAACAGAAATTTACGCATTTTCCTGTTATGGTTTTGTTTGTTACCAGTGGTTCAAAAAAAGTAAAAGTGAGATTTTGTTTTTGAGAGATCTAGACTGGAACCTTTTTTTTTAGTCTGATTTTTCCCGGGTCGGCTCAAATTAAGGTTTTTAGGAGCTAATTTTTAAGTTTAACAATGGCACTATACCCTTGGTACTGCCTATGCATATGCTTAAATTGAATTATGCGGGCACAGGTATCTGGGCCTCACGAACGTTTTCGGGACCGAACATTTTGAAGAACAGATCATTCATTGCATCCTCATCTGATATTGGTACAATCGTAGTAAGCATGGTGCCATTTATGAGCAATTTTACTCTTCTATACTCATATTTGAGTTCCGCTATACGAGCCATGAATGGATACAATTTTTGAAAACGAACTAATCCAATGACGTACTCATGCTTCTCATCTGTTCCCACGAGATAAAAGCCTGGTTCTAATATAGGCATAAGGTATGAAATTGGACTTTGGTAGCCACATTGGTAACGATCAACATTAAGTTGAAGGGGGAAAGGGTGAACTGCACCCCTTTTATGTGGCCGAACTAATTCTGCAAAAAGACAGTATAGGTTGGAAATTAATTATCATATATACTAGTATGTAATTGATTTATTCAATTATGGTTTTTATTTCACAAAGAATATTTAAGAACAAATTGAAGTTTGAAGCCAAATTAAGCTAAACGTACCATTCCTAACAAACTTCAATATTTTGTTTTAGGTCCATTATGTATTAAATTTTAAACAACTTTCTCAAATCCGAGTTTCAAAGAGGGTTTTCATTTATTTTTTAAATAACTAACAAAATCGAAAAAAGAACTTTCTACACATTTCAAGCCTCTTATTTTAATTCAACTTTTAGAAATTATTTAAAAAATGTTTCAAATGAGTTTAGAATTCTCGATGAATTCTTACTTATCTGAACAAGCAAATATTTAAAATGGTAAATTTGTTATGAACAAATTAGTCACAAAAATTATTCCTTGTTTTTTAATCAGACTCAGATAATTATAGGCTAATGAGAATTTAAAAAAAAAATATTAACAATAGCTCATTGTCGGGTGAAAAGTGTATGAGGGTGATGCAAGAAAGTATACCATTTAAAAAAATGAAATTGTCTAAAACATACATTTTGAAGGATGCTAACGTCGCTTGACAGTATATGTGACGATGACATTTCATCATTTACGGTCATTTGTAATCAATAAATTGATTTTTAATTATATTAAAATCTTCGAATATATCAAAATTAGAAATTTTAGCTCGCATTATGAACAGTTTGAATAATTATTTTCTAATTTCTACCGAAAATAGCGGAGCAGCGTGGTCAGACAAAAACCTTGTGGGACAGACTTTAAAGTAATTGTTGAAATGCAGAACTCTAAAATATTGAACTCTACTCTTGAGTTTTCTCTTTCTCTACTCAATATAAGTTATACATGTGAATCTTGAATATTAAAAAAAAAAATGATGTCAATATTATTATTTTATAGAATTATTTTAAATTTGTAGGTTGAGACGGTTGCGTAACAAGTTGTTTAGCGTACTTTTTTATTTATAATTTCTGAAGAAAGTTGTCTGAGATTTTAAAACTTTACTGCATTATGCTTTGACATAATTACTTTACTGGGACATGGTTAGAAAAAAATTATTATTCAACGGAAGAGTGGGAAATAACTTGGACTTTAAGTGGTCAATTTTTTGGTAATCTCTAATAAATAGGTTGACGAATCTAATTACTAATTTTCTATAAAGTTTTAGAGGCTTATATTAATCTAACTGAATTACTTATTTTTAATAAGCATTGGTGAAATGTCACTATTTTATAAATTAAGTAGAGATCTCTCAGTGTTGAAAAAATAATATAGTATACTATGGTAGGTTCTATCTTATTTGTCTTTTTAAATTATTTGTATTTCACATCTCTGTTTCACATGGAATACGCGTTATTTTAAATTGAACGATTTTGAAAGAGAAATAAATATGCGTCAACTAATAATATAAAAGTTAAAGGGAAGCACAAGGGCTAGTATTACGGAATATTCCGTAATATAAGGTTTCAATAAGCTGGAAGAGTAATTAGTCTCGCGGAAATATCCGTAACAGTAAACAGTTTAATTAAAATTATAGATATTATATTTACCAATAGGATTGGGGAAAAAAACTAAAATAAAATACAAAATACTAATCACTGTTATCATTTTCTTAAAATAGAGAAAACGCATTTCTGATGAATTTCGATTAGGGTGTAATAAATGAATATTCTGCCAAATGCTTTAGCTAATATACTATACTGTTCGCTATCTCATTTATATTTATGACACATTATTTGTATTTCATATCTCTGTTTCTTCTAAACTGAAGTCGCAAAAAATTCCAGATTTATACAAAAATATCGAGTGTCTTTTATATACAATCCAGAGGGAACAACATTGTCAAAAATCAATATTTCAGAAGTTTGTTTACTTTTTTTCTAATAAACCTTGAAAGTGTATTATTCAACTTTTAGGATGATTGAGCATCCTCGTTTGTAATTTCAACGGTTTCAAAGAGTATTTGATTAATTCAAGTTCAATTAAATTAAAATCAAATTTAATGTAGTGGAATGCTAACTTGATATTTTTTGCGGTTTTAAAAAATAAATAAATGATTAAATTCCTTCTAATAAAAATTGTATATATACTTTCTCTGTTTAACATTAGTCTATGGATGAATAAAATGATTTGAGACTGGGAATTTACCAAATATTTTAGATAATAATTTTTTTAGCTTAGAAAATATATAAAATACAAAAAAGATGTAGATGTTTATTTTCAGGCGCATGTGTTACAATTTAATACATATAAATTGAAATCGCTAATATTTTATATTTCCATTTTATCTCAGGTTCATATCTCAGGGTCATATATTTATTGCGTCTTTCGTTTTAAGCATGAAAAGGTGTATCGTGGATTTATAAAGCTGAAGGAAGATTTATTAAACATTTTTTGGCTGTACTTTTTACTTGTCTCTATAATGTACATATCACCAATCTACTATATAAACCATAATTACTTCGGTGATTCCAAACACTTTTTTACATTCTATTCTACATGATTGATCTAGTTAACAATACAAAATAAACAAGAAGCAGTACAAACACAGATACAAGATTATAATGTCAAAGTGCCTTAGTTCCGAATATTATGTAGTATTTTTAACTGACAATGCTCAACTGCTGAAAAATTCAAGAAATTAAAATTATTAAAATAAATAATTCCAATTCTGTAAAAAATCAAAGTTGATAGGCCCATTTTTGAATAAAGGTTGGGTCAAACATTTGACAACATTTTTTTAGGGTTTCGTCGGCTACGCAACATATTTTTAGCCTACACTATTTATTCGATTCACACATTCGGATTGTGTAATTTTTTATTCAACAACAAAATTGACTTTTTTTTAATTTCAGAAGTAGGGAAACACCCGGCAGTAGATAATGAACCTAACCTACATAATTTTTAATTAAAAGCATAAATATACCTTGAATAATTATTTTTAATCTTAATTTATTAACACATACAGATTCCAGACAATTCATTCAATTAAATTAATTGTTTTATATACATTAGTATTATAAATTAATAACTATCTACTGTAGAATCATTATTCATCGTAGGGTGGTCTCTTTAAAAATTTGTTGGAAGATTTTGGGATTTATCAAACAAGGTCTCATATCTGTAATAAATTTATATATAAACATAATTTCCAGTTGGCGAGCATAATTAAAACAAACGTTATATTACGTGAAAACAAAGAAATAAATAAACGTTATTTTCAAGATTGACAATGTTTAGCTGATTCTAATCTAGACTTTTGGTATAAAATATAAGGTAAATGAATATTTTATTATGATTAATAAGAAAAAAATATGCTTTTTGGCTATTGTTTCAATAATTTTTATGAACAAATTCACAGTTTGGGTATTTTTCAACGAGTTGGCTCGAGTTTGTTTGCATAATCAACAAAAACTGTCTTTTCGATAACTATCCACTATGATACTTTGAAAACTTTAAAGAATTAACAATTATCCCAACATTTTTCAGATACAAAATTAGAGTATGTCTATTTCTTAACAAATAGGCTAAATTTGTTCACGGAGTCAACTAAAAATGTCTTTTAAATTACCTTTAGCCATGATACTTTCCAAATTAACAACAATTGTACATTACTGAAACAATATTCAATAAAAAATTCAGAGTTTAGCAATTTTTTAATGAATGCGCTAAATATTCGTTTACGAAATCGACTAATAATATCATTAAGATAACTTTTTGCTATGATACTTTTCATGGTGACAAAAATGATTAATTATTTTAAAAAAATTTATAAACAACAAAGGTATCATAGCAAGGAGTCGTCGGAAAGATATTATTACTTGATTTAGTAAAAAATGGAGTATATTTGTATTGAAAAAAGCCCAACTCTTAATTTGTTTATAAAAATTGTGTGAAAATTTTTGAAGTTGCATATTTTTCAATTGATCGTAATGAGACATTAACTTCCCTTACATTTTATACACATTTTTTGTAATCATTCTCACCCATTGGAAATTATTTCTAGACAGTTTTAAATGTCCGTGAAGTTATCACACCAACAATTAAAAATCCAACTCTTGTTTAATGGAATCGTTGGGTCATCGTTTGGTCATGTTTGGAAACCAACTTTTGTCGTTTGGACGGCAAAACTCAAAAAGATATTGAGTTTTTAAAATTGGAGTGTTAACTGCACGCTGCGAAACAAATTTTAATTTTCATTCAAAAATTCTTTGACCAATTGTTTGGATGTCATTTGGTCAAGTTTAGAAGCTTACATTTGACGTTTGGACGACGAAATTGTGTGAGTTATCGAATAAAAAAGTCATTAGCACCATACTCGCGAGCGGAGCCTTCTCAGGTGGCAGTGACCTTCTTAGGTCAGCCGTTTCCTAAAATATAATATGCTGTGTCCGACATCCTGACAAGAAGATTTGTCGAAAAATCACATTTTTAGAAGTGACTTCATACGCAAACAATTTATATATCTGTGAGCACGCATTTTGAGTTAATAGACCCCCTCATTGCGAAAACTGTGATACCAAACATTCCCAAAAATTTGGAATATTTTTGTATTATATAAATTTCCGTATATTTTCAAAATTTCTAAGAGTTTCGAAATTTCTAAAATGTTCAAAATTCTCGAAATTATAAAAATCATCGAATTTCTGAATTTTATCAAATGTTCAATTTTCTAAAATTTCCCAAATTTTCTAATATTTCTGAATTTTATGAAATGTTCGAAATTTCTAAAATACTTCAAATTTCTAAAATTATCATAGTTTCTCAAATGTTAAAAAATTTTTAAATTATTATAAAATCTTTAAAATGTTCAAAAATGTTTGATTGATTAAATTATTCAAATGATCAAAATTTGTAAAACGTTCTGAATGTTTTAAATTATAGAAACATCTCAAAATTTCGAACTAAAATATCCTAAATGAAAAAAATCATTAACGTCTCAAAAACGTTTAAAACGTCTCAAATTTTCAAAATTGATGAAATTACGAAAATTTCTGAAGTTTCTAAGATTTGTAAAAATTTCTAAAATATCTGAAATTTTACAAATTTCAAAAATGTTTGTAAAATTTTTTTAAATTTAAAAAAAAATTTGAAATTATCAAAATTTCTTAAATGTTCAAAATTAATAAAATTATCAAAATTTATAAAATGTTCAAAATTTCTTAAATTATAAAAATTTCTACATTTTCTAATGCTTTCTACATAAAAAATGAAAAGAAATGACTAACGAATAAAAAATGACCAAATTATAAATAATAACTTCAATTTCCTCAAAAAACAATTTTGAATTCAAAATTGTGGTCCCAATAATTAAAATTTACATTTTTAAATCTTAAGAGCGAACCGCAATAGTCAAATGACTGTCGAAGTAATAGTGACATGAAACAAGACGAGAGTTATGTTACAAATATAGAACAAAGTTTTTCATCTAGAGGGCGCATTCAACTACAATGAAAATAGCGAAACTAAAACAAGGTTAAAAAGAAGGATAACCACCTTTTTCGCGGTGTCTGACAGATCATATTATATTCAGGGACATGGC
>CAKNWT010332707.1:0-25059 GCA_932066315.1 Andricus coriarius
TCAATCCGGGTGATTTAAGGAAAGCAAACGTTAGTTCATACGACATCGACAGATCCTCCACATTTCTATATATATGTATATATATATATATATGTTTATTTCATATCAACAAAACGTTCAAAGAAAGGTTAAAATTCAGGACTTCTGTCTTGAATTTTGGAATTATAATATTAGAAACTGCCGGGAATTTTACAATTAGGCTATTTCATTATTCTAAAATTTTACGTTTGGAAAATTGTATTATTAGGGAATTTTCCAATCCGGAAATTTTATAATTTAGGAATTTTATTTTCCGGGAATTTCATTATTCAAAAATTTTATTATTCGAGAATTTCATTATTCAGGAGTTTTATTATTCGGTTTATTATTCAGGAATTTTATTGTTCGGAAATTTTCAAATTCGGCAGTTTTACAGTGACGAGAATTTTGTTTTTCGGATTTTTTCAAACTTGGTAATATTAGAAGCTTTCGGGAATTTCACAATTAGGAAATTTAATTATTCTAAAATGTTATTATTGGAAAATTGTGAATTTTCCCTCGAAGGTAATTAGTCTTTAAGACAATTATTTTTGGACAAAGATCAGATGGATCCAAATGAAAAATGGTTTCAACATGACTAACTGTAAGTTTTAACATTTTCAGTTGAGTATGTCTTTCACAACTTTCTTATTTTTTGAAATAATTAGGAAAAAAACCAATATTTTTGCACAGCGTACCCTGCATCATTTATAGTTTCCACTCCCCGTGTAGAAATAGCCCCCCTTGGCCCTATTCAAATTTGGTCACTAGTATTTGTATTTGTATTTACTCAAAAAAAGTTCCTAGTGCTAAATAGCCTTCTAAGGGACAGGATTAGGTATGAGATTAATGCGTAGTAATTAACATTTGGTGATTAATTAGTAGCTCTTGTGCATGTTAAGGTAGAAATAAAGAGGGAAAAACTGTCTGCAAAAGGAATACATTGCAAAAGTCAATTAAAACAAAAGGAAATTCGAAGATGAAATGTTCAAGAACTAAATATGAGAGTTTACCAGTGGGTAATTTCAAGAGTTGGTTTAGGAGTATTGTACAAATATTTGAAAAAGAGGTTTTTGAAATGATACAAGGAAGGTGCATTTCTAATATTGTATGGTACTTTATTCCATAACCGGGCACCCCTTACTATAAACGATCATTGAAGTTGACACGTTCTGTGAAAAGGAATCATAAGGATTTTATGTCTTTTACGAAGCTTAGACTGTGCTGGAAGGTCTCTGTCTACAAATTGGAATAGGTTGAATAGATACTCAGGAGCTTTGTTCTGAAAAAGAGTGTAGAGCAAATTACCCATAAAGAATTGTCTTCTCTTGGCAACATTAAGCAGACCAGCCTTAAGTCTGAATGGAGTTATGTGTTCGTATTTAGGCAGATTATAGATAAAACGGATGCAGGCATTTAACGCTTGCTCAAGCTTTGAATTTAAATCGCCGGTGAAATCATCATATACTAAACAACCGTAGTCAAAATGGGGCAAGATTAAACTCTTAACCAAAAGTATCCGAGTGGAGGTAGGTAAAGAGTCCTTATTCCTATATAGTTGTTGTAGAATTCTGTATGTTTTCCTTGAGATATTCTGTACCTGTTCCTTCCAGGACAATGTACGCTTATGGAAATATCCCAGATCTTTAACCACTTCTGAAAAAGGGATGGTAAGATTCTCAATACGAAGAGGTGGAAATGATGCCAGTGTTTCAAGCGATGGAGATGAAGTAGGTCCAACAACAATTGCCTGAGTTTTGCTCGGGTTAAGAGTAAGTCCATTCTTCCAGGCCCAGAGGATTACGTGATCGATATCCTCTTGGACTAGAGCAAGTAATCTACTTAATGAAGAAATTGGTCCCGATAAGTAAATTTTAAAATCGTCAGCATATTTGTGGTATTTGCAATGTTGAAGTTCACTTCCAAGGTCAGAAGTGAACAAATTGAAGAGGAGGGGTGCCAGAATGGAGCCCTGAGGAACCCCACTCTTGACTTCTCTCCAAACAGAACAACAATCGTGATTTCCCTATTATCCATTGCTAATTTAAGATCCGTCGTTACTTTAAGGGAAGCAGTAAGAGTGCTATGCTTTGCCCGAAAACCTGATTGCATCGGGTCAATGGCTTTAGATAATTCGAGAAATTTACAAAGTTGGAGGTGAACAATTTTTTCAAGTGGTTTTGACAGTGCACATAAAATAGAAATTGGCCGGAAGTCTTTCGGGAAAGTAGGTTTAAAAATTTTAGGAATCGGGCGTATAACGGCCTTTTTCCAGATATCTGGGAAGATACCGACTTGAAGGGAAGAATTATTGATATGCAATAGAATAGGAAAAATAATTGGTAGGGCAAGCTTAATCATTTTGATTGATATTCCATCAGTTCCAATGGCATTTGATTTGATTTCAAGTATTTTTCCAAAACTATTTCAGGTGTGATGTCATCGAAAAAGAAATCAGAGTCGTTGGATGTTGAATTAAGAGGGGTGATGGAAAATGATGATGTCAAGTCTGGAACTGGGAATGTAAAAAAAGTCTTTAAAAGGTCATCAGGCGAAAAATTACTATCTATAGATGCGTGATTGGGCGGAATTAGATGTAAACGTCTAAGAAGATGCCAAATGTCCTCTTTTATATCTCTATGTGCAATCTCGTTATAATTGTATTGATTGAACGCATCTCTAATCTTAGGAACGTGTAGCGGAGAAAATTTATTGAATGCGGAGACTAGGTAATTAGTCAGAGCGTCGATTTTATTATTTATATCTGTATCTAGTGGTATTTTTTCCCAATCATACGTCATTAGATGTTCGTGGAATGTATGTTAATCAATTTTAGAGAGATTCCTCACCAGTTTTTGGGTTGGTTTTGAATTCAGATTATAGGCAAATTTAAAGGTCATGTTAATCAAGTCGTGGTTAGAGAGAAAAGGGATAGCATGTTGATCGTAGGAGACAACCTTATCAATATCGTCTACAATCATTAAGTCAATACGAGTACTGGAACGATCAGTATGATGAGTAGAATCATGAGGTACAATCGAGAGTCCCGAAGAGTGTACCAGAGATGTTAAATATTTAGAATGATTGGAAGTGAGATTTAGGTTGGTGTTAAAATCTCTAGTAAAGATAATGTTATTAAAGATAGGAATAAATGAAAAAATGACCGATTCAAGCTGTGTGCCATAAGAGGCATTGGGTGGTTTATAAACTACTTCCACTAAAACACTATCAGAAGTTGACTTAACTTCAACAAAGAGAAATTCGGTAGTGGGGTACGTAGCTACTGAACTCACACCAACCACAGTACCATTCAGACTACCATGCAGAAAAAGACAAACCCTCACCACCCCTTCTCTCGTCTCTGTCTCTTCGAAATAGCGAATAGTTGTCAATTGCAACGAGGCTAGAGGATATATTGGGAGTTAACCAGGACTCAGAAACAGCTATTATATGGTAGGAACATGTACTGAAAAAGTGTTTGAATTCTAGAAAATATGCCAAGAGAGACTGAGCGTTCACATGACAAATGCTTAAGGTATCCATGGATATATTAAGAGAACGATTTTATAGAAAAACAATTCAAAAATGGGAAGCTCACACAGCACACGTAAAAATTGACTCAGACAAAAAGCCATTATCAGCGCAACCCAAATTAAGTGGATACAATTCAAATTATAATATTGGCCTATTAGTATAGAATTACTTTTAGAAAGACTAGTATCAAGATTAAAAACTACTAGTTTAAATATGAGATCATCTTTGCTATCTGAAGATACATATGTACAATGTATAAAGAACTGAAAAATGTTAAAAATATATTGATCAACGGGCATCAAATAACCAAACAATAATAATATCATACCATTGTGTGTGTAACCACACCGTGGAAAGCCTAATTGCTATTGGAATCGCTCTACGTGTTGCAGTAGTGACAGCTGAATCCTTGGCGTGCCATCGTCCTTTCGACAAAAGATCTTTCCTCCAGCAATCCACAGATATTTTATTTTCTCTTGTCTTCTTAAATCCAATGCTGAAGCGTAGATCCTTCGATTATAGGGCGTTAAAGCCTCACGGATAAAAATGAGACTTTTCTCATTATCTGGCCAGCCAAGATTAGTCGTAGAGAAGTCTCGAACTTTTTTCCTCTGCTGGAGTATTTGATCTCTTACCAATTGCCTGCTAAACTTGGCAACGATGATGAGTGCGAGCAGTGGATTTGATGTCGGCGATTTACGAATGCGATAAACATTCATAAGGTCATATTTCGCGAAGGGAGCATCAAGAGCCTTGGCAACCGATTCTAGGACCGATGGAAGATCCTCATTCGGCTTAATAGGTAACCCGTGAATTTCAAGGGTACTTTGAAGCGCAGCCTGCTCTTGATAATTGAGAGAAGCTTCAAGTGAGGCGACCTTCAATTTTAGCGAGCTTGCCTCCGTCTTTATTTGTGTGACCTGCTCCGCATTGCTAACAGTAGAAGTTTCAAGAAGATTCATTCTACGAGAATTCTCTGAAATATCTGTCTTGATTTCCTGCATCGTAGTATGAATTTTCGTAATCCACTCATGTTGCTTAGTTTCGAATTCTTTAAAAAGATTTCTAAACTGTTTCTGCGCCTGCACGGCCGCTTCCCTGTGAGCTTGAAGGACAGCACTGTGTATAGCCTCGATGCATCCAGGCGGCAGGGTCGCAGTAGTGACAAGAGAAACTGTTGTCAATGAGGGGTTGGTTACCTGATCATTACTGGCAGGGTCGATACCTCCACTTAGCAAGGAGCTTTCATCTAAACCTGAAGAGGTGTCGTTAGCATTCGGTGATTTGCAGTTCACGCAAATAAAATCGATTGTTCCCTTTTTTAGATCATCAAATGCTTTTTTTGACAATTCGACGTTGACGCAGGCTAAGTGGCTGAATACACTACACTTTTTGCAGGAAACAGCACCCGGCGATCCTCTGGATATTGTCTTATTACACTCGGGACAAGCACCCATTGCAATACGTATTAACTGCGCGAGAACTGTCGACCTCCGAAACTGAAAAACAGTCTTTCAAGCACCAAAGAGCTCAAAAATCACAAAATGCAACATATACACTGCACTCCGAACACAAGTACTATCACTGAGACACAATACAAAGTACAGAATTGCCTAATAAATGAGTTATGGCAAGTATAGAGCGAGACGGAACGGAGCACACGTCAAGAACCGAACAGCACAGTAGTTCTAGCTACAACAGTTAGAAAGCTACAACAGTTTTGTTCGATGAAGAAGGATGCGCAATTACATTTCCTGTAAGAATATCTAATTTTTAAGCTAAGATTAAAAACTTGTTTCCAAGGTCTCCAGGGGCCAATGCCGGTCAGCGAGAACAATTTATTGGTGTTTAAGAAATAAGATTTGTATTTTTTCGGAATCCCGAAAATTTCTTGCTAGTTCAAAAGAATTATAATATACTAACGTTGATTGATGAAAGTTGCAGTATGGTCCTGGGCATGTTCTTCCGACGCTAAGCTATGGTTAAAGCGCAACACACCAACATCCGTAGGTATATGAAGTGCTGAATTGCCCATGTCAGCACCTCCATCTTTAAGATATAATATAGGGATTTTTATTGAAGAATTTTTTCAACGAACCCCAACAATTTTTAATGAGCGACCCCAAAACCCCACTCATACCAAGTTTCAGATAAACCTGTACAAATTTAACCATTTTTGCAGTTAAGTTGGATCTACCATTTGACGTTCAACTTTTGACATCAAATTCGTAATCAGCGATTCCGAAGATCCCCCTTTTACAAAGTTTTATAGAGCTGCCGCGAGAAATCAAATTTTTGGCACTTTTATTCGGACGCCTCGATGGATGCAGTATTCTTTCGAAGATTGTTTTTGAGTGCCTTTTGAATCTATGCGAAAAGACGCGTACGAGAATAGCTGGAGGGCCAACAAATCTGATGAAGCTTTAGAAAGGTATCCACAAATATTTCGAGCACAATTAGGGTAACGTTTGCAATAAATCGTTCAGCGTTCGAAACCGCCTATCGTAGTATTGTACGGTGTCTCCCAAATACATAAGCGATGACTACAAGCAACATACTTTGTTCACAAATGCATTATGCTCAATAATAAATTTGTTCCGAACGAAAACCACGTTTTCTCAAGTCCGATCAGCGAGTTAAAACAACTTATCGCGAGAAAGTCGTTCCCTAGACTTTGAGGAAGTTTTCCTGAAAATTTGAAACAAATATGTTGAAACTTGTGGATATGGCAGTGAATTGAAGTCAACACACTCTGTCGCTGGAGTGGTTTGACTCCAACTCACTGTCATTTCCACAATTTTTAACGGATTTTTTTCAAACATTCAGGAAAACTTTCCCAAAGTCTAGCAAACATTTTTCTTGCAATAAGTTATTTTAACTAGCATTTCTTCGATGACCTTACCGCTGGTCAATGTTGACGAATCGTGGCTTTCATTTGGAATTATTCTGTGATGGAGAAACAATGAAAATATAAATTTGTTTAACAAAGTGCGTTGCTTGTAGTCATCTATTATGTATTTAGAATACACCATACAAATTTCAAGCATTTTTATTAACGAACGACCAAATAATCGCAAAATGTGTTTTATAAAACGTCGATTTTCGATCAGGCGCACGAGCCGGTCAACGTATGGAAATTATATACTGTTTTAGTCTCTGAGTAACGCTGTGAGTCTGTTCGTAAACCTAGATGAACATGAGTCGAAGAAATCTAAGTCCAGAAAGTGGTTAGCTTCCTTACAAATGCGTGTAAGAATACTATTTCCGCCATAATTTGTTCGATGAAAGGAACTCTAAAGATAGAGGTCGAGCCTCTGAGAGAGAGAGAGAGAGAGAGAGAGAGAGAGAAGAGAGAGAGCAGAGAAAGAGATGAGGGCTAGAATTTGTGGAGAATCGACATAACCATTAATTACATTATAGAGAAACCGCAAGTCTGCGGTTAAGAGTCGGGATTGCATTGAAGGTATATTTAAGGTAGTTCGAAGCTCAGTGCAATCGTGGTCAAATATATTCCTATGTATACTAAGCTGTCAAGCTACAAATCTGAGAAATCTGTTTTGTACTCGTCCAATACTCATCATATGGGCCGCATAGAAGGGTGACCAGATGATGGAGGCCGTCTCAAGATTAGATCAGAAAAGCGAGAAATAGAGTGTTTTAAAAACTAGAAGATTATGAAAATATTTAGAAGTTCTAACAATGAAACCTAAAACTTCAAGTGCTTTATTCACAATCATAGATAAATGATCAAGGTAAGCCATGGCAAAGTCAAGGATGACACCCAGATCTCTCACAAAGAGAACTCTATCCAACAGTTGTCCTTCGGCATTGTTAAAGAATCTAATTAGCTTCCTCTTTCTTGTGAATAAAATAGTTTAGCATTTTTTATATTTAATGGCATGTTGTTTTCCAAAGACCACAAGTGAATTGTTTTAAGGTCTTCTTGAAGTTTAGCAGCACAAACAAAGGAAGAAATTTTGAGATACAATTTAAGGTCATCCGCGTAACAAAGGAAGTTACTATGCTGAATAGATGGCTTTAGATCATTTATGATGATTAAAAAGAGTAGGGGACCCATGTGCGACCCTTGGGGGACACCCAAAGTAGCCAAGATTTCGCTGGATAGATGACCATTTATCCTAACAACTCGTGTTCTGTTATGCAGATAAGATTCTATGTAATTAACTGTATTACTAAAGACAACATAGGCTCTTAGTTTGGAAATTAGGATACTGCGATCCACTTTGTCAAAAGCCTTGAAGAAATCTGTGCAGATGTAGTCTACCTGCCCGCCACCCTACAGTGCACTCAGTAAGTATTGAGTGTAGATGCATTTTGTACTGACCGAGCGACCCTTTCGAAATTCATGCTGCTCGTTGAAGAACACATTAGAAAATGTAAAGAAAACTTAATCATACATCGTACTTTCAAACAATTTAGCCATGACATTAAGGATTGTTATCGGCTTATAGTTTGTGACGTCAGATTTGTCACCCCCTTTATTGATAGGAACAATTATTCCCTTTTTCCAGGCATAACGGAAGTAACCGAGTTCCAGGGAAGAGTTGAAAATTAAGAAAAGAGGTTCAGCAAGTGACGAGCAGCAAGACTTCAGAAGAGATGGAGGGATGCCACCGATACCTGCTCAGCTGACATCGAAGAGTTATTTCTAGTTTCGATAACATAGTTCCAAAAGGATTTCGGGTTGGCTATGATATTTCTCTCAGTCTTCAGTATGCACACATTATAGCAGCGTTCCGAGAAAAAATTATATCTCGCCTTCAACACTGAGAAATTCTCATAGTTAGTCCGATCTCTCGTTTTCTTGTATACTAAGTGCGCAGTCTTTTTGGCAATAACAAGATCTTTAAGCTCATATGAAAACCAGCGAGGGCTGGTTGAGGTATGATAATAATACTCAGGGACATACTCGTCTATCGGTGTGTACAAGTGCATGTATAAAAAATCAACCATATCATCGATAATTTCCTTCTTATTAAAGTTGATATAATTATTGTTAGAAAGGGTTATCGAATTAGAGAGACCATTTTTCCAGTCAACCTTTCCTAAATACGAGTTGATAAGTGCGAAGTTGGCTTTTTTAAAGTTATGGACAAGCAATTATTAAAATTGGATATGATAAGGTCGAGCATTGTGCCGAATTTATTTACTATGAAGTTTTTCTGATAAAGATTTAAGAAGTCTATTGTATCTAACATGTTTTGAGCGAGTGTAACATTGTTATTCCAGCGAATGAAAAGCATGTTAAAGTCGCCAAAAATGTGAATCGGGTGTCTCGGAAATACATTCAAAACCTCTTCAAGCATATTACAAAAGTCAGTATATTTAGTAATATCAGAGCGAGGAGGAAAGTAAACAGCGCAAAAAATGTGAGAAAAGTTGCTCACGCTTATACGAACAAATACAGCTTCAACGGAGTTGGTGTTACAAGGAATGGATATACTATACAATTTATTTTTAACAGCAATAAGAACAACACCACCTCGCTCATGGCTGCTACTTAGAGACTTTGTATCGAGTATATACAAAGGAAAATTATATTCAGACCTAACTCAGAGTTAACAATGCCACTATGTAACCAGGTTTCGGAAAGAATAATTATATCTGCTGTGCAAGCCGGTATTACCTTTCTTGGTTCAGGTAACTTTGTGCGCATGCCCCGCACGTTCTGGTAGTAGACTTCAAGCAGGCTGCAGAGAGATGCGAGAGTATTAGTATCAGTAGAAAACGCTTCAGGTGGTGTAAGAGCCTTACCGACACTATTACATATGTGAGCTTGATTACTAGAAGAGACTATGGCAGAAGAGCCGTCAGAAAAATTGCAGGAAGGAAAACTCAGGCCTTTTTCGACCGTAGACTCACCAACAGTAGGAAATTTTCGCTGAACACGAGTTATGTAGGTCCAGTTCTCCTACCTCCTGTCGCATCTTCAGTGTCTCTTTCAGCTGCTGAATCTGTCAAAGCTGCGTCTTTGTTCTGTCTGGGGCCATCCAGATGCTGAGATTCTTCCCGTTGATGAACTCGTCCTTTTTTTCCGTATTCTTCTTTGGAACAAGGAATGAGTGAAAGAGCACCTGCGCCGCACGTTGATCCACCAAAAGGATGGTTGATCTGACTACGTTCTGGTAACCCAAAAAGGATCAAGTTACCTCTCCTAGCATCATGACACACCATTTCATCAATCACAGAATGATTATTTAAATCAAAAGATTCAAGCGTACTTTCTATGTCCTAAATTCGGACAGTAACACTGTCGAGTGCTTTTTGGTTTTTAGTAACTCGTTCTCAAAGCCCATCGACCTTCTCTTCTATGGATTTGACAGAGTCAAGCACTTTCTGGTTGTCTTCTGATATCTTCGTTTGAAGAACAGTTTTGAGTGTTCCGATGGCAGATTGAATAATCCTGTTGATGTCTTTCAGGTCGAAAGCCCGAGTTGGAGATGGTGGTCGAGAAGCACAGCAACGGGTGTAAGTACCGGTCCGCAAGGTTGCACAGCGACCTGCACGAGCAGGATGGTATGGGGCGGAGCATCCTGAGCAAAACGAAGCATCAACAGCTTTAGATGCGCAACTCCTGCAGATTTTATCCCCGGAAAGAGTAATCTCAGACGTGTTTTTGTTCAAGGCCCTAGTGGTATGACTATGTTCAAGTCTGGGAACACGTGGGCACGATCAAGCTTATCTATCGATAAATGATATACGTGTATCTGAAACACTTTTCCCCATCGATACATGATATACTTATATCTGAAACTGACAGCTCCAACTGTTTTCATTTGTTTAATATCATTTACGGGTGCTAAACAAGATCAGATGATAGCTATATCCTTATCTTCGAATCGATGTTTACTGATAATCCTTTTTCTGCTCCGAAGCCATGTTTATTCACTAAAAATCACAGACACCGTGCACTGGCCACACAACAGAACCGTTACCCGCACTCCCTTAACACACACGAGGGGTGTTAAGGGTCACGAAATTCATACTTTAATCACTTTTTTGAAATTAAATACGATGATTTACGCTAGAAAAACAACCCGAATCACGGAGCGACTTCACAGTACGACCGCACTCGGCGCCACTTGCGACGATTGGACCTTGAGTAATAAATATCGAATGAAAAAGTTTGATAAGAAAAATTTGTCGGCCGCGTCAAGATGAATATGAACATATGAATACGTATATTTTGTTTTACTTTTCGAGCCCTTGTTTTTTCATCGATCGATTTTCCCGAGTGGACAATATTTCTACGCATTTTAGAGCACTTAACGAGTTATTGCATCCGACACCTCAATTTATACAGTAAGTTACCATAAAAATCTCAATTAAAAAATGTCTATGCATTTGATATATTTCCAAAAACACAAGTTTTCATGAATTTCCCTAAATACCATAAATGTTCATTAAAATAAATTTTCATAAATCTTTATAAATTTAAAAAATTAGAGCCTGAGCTACTGCGTATGCGCCCAGCAGAACTGTTATTAAAAGTTACCGGTGAATTAATTCATATTTCCATAAATTTTCGTACATGCTCATAAAATTCCCACATATTTCTGTAAATAAACATAAATTTTGGCCAATTTAAAAAATTCCAATCACAAATTTCAATTATTTTCAAAAAATGTTTAAATTTGTGATTTTTTTTTTTACGTGTTTTTTGGGTTTTTTTTCAAAACGGAGAAAGCAACAACATTTTTGTGCAGACAAAAATAATGCGCAATTAAATTTTCTATGAGAATTTGTACTTTTGTAAGTTGAAAATCGAAACTTGTTTCTAAGGTTTCGAACGGCCAACGCCATTCAGCAACAAAAATTTATTGGCCGTTATGAAGTGGAATTTTTTTTCTGCATCACAACAATTTTTTATAAGTTCAAAAGATTAATATGTACTTACGTTCAGGGTGATCGCCGTGATGAGTGATGACTACTGCGTGAAGTCCCTCATTGTCCGTATGAAAAAGATGAGACACTGGTATGCCTGAATGGTGTGTACCCTCACCTGTACAATACAAAATATAAATTTTTATTAGAGAATTTTTTCGACGAACCCTAAAAATTTGCCATTGATCCAAAATAAAGATAGCCCAAATGTAATCTCAAAGTCAGTTAACCAAAGGTTCGAATAATCGCGAGATTTTATTTTTCACAAAATAATGATTTACTCTTTAATGACGTTTTGCATATAATGAAAATTATCTTTGATCGACGCAAGGGTACTTCCAGAACACAAATAATTTGTGCTTCAAATTATTGTGAAAGTGATTGTGAGCACAATTTCTAAAAAAATAACATTTATAATTGCTATAAAGCATTGTTGGATCGGGGTGTTTATGGATGCCCACCGGCAGGTTCGTCGCCGGTCTTTCCCTCTCTTTCATCCCCACTCCTGCTCCCACTCTCGGAATGTTCACTCTCTTCCGTGGAGAGAGTCTCGACGCAGTCAGATCGAGTGTAGCTTTCGAGCAGATAACAGAGAACAATACAGTGTAGCGCACACTCTAACTCTGCCTCAACTCATTCAACGGAACACCCCAACAAGCATTTTTGTGCGAAAATTTGGAATTTGTGCTTTTTTTAATTTCAGATTTTCCTTTATCATCTGGATTGAGGCAGATATTCTTAACAATTATATATGTTCAATTAATGTTTTTTAAATACAACAATTGTTGATTTTGGAAAAAAAATATTTTAAAAATATTAAACTTTGGCACTTTGGCCTGGAAAACAATTTTTTGCACTAAAGTTGCTTCAAATTTTTGTGAGAGGGATAAGCAGTCACTATTTCTATATAAAATTAACAATGAGCGATTTATTATAAAATTAAAAAAGAATTTTCAATTTTCAAAGTTTCTTGAAGAATGGAAAATAAAAATTTTAACCCTACAAAAAAATATATAAAAATTCCATTTTGCCGTCAAACCATGCAAAATATGAAAAAATATTATGAGAAAAAAATTCTCCAGCAAAAAAATATGTACAAATTTGTTGATAATAATTTTTTATAGGACGCGTAGTCTTTGTTTTAATTGTGAAAAATAAAGCTAAAAATTAAAAAATTTAATTTTTGGACAATCGGCACAAACTATGAAAATATTATTAGACAAAAGTTGCCTAACTAAAAACAAGCTACAAATTTGCCATCAATAATTGTTTCGGTAGGAAGCGTAGTATTTGTTTTAATCTTAAAAAATCACATTAACAAAAAAAAATTGAATTTTTGGGAAAAAAACAGAAGATGCGAAAAAAATTGATTGAGAAAAGTGGTGCACTAAAGAAAGATCTACACATTTGTCATGAATCAGATTTTGGTAGGATGTTTTTTTTTGGTTAAATCGTAAAAAATAACATGAAAATAAACAATTCAAGTTTTTGGTAAAACGACCCAAAGTGCAATAAAATGTTAATAAACATGATTGTTTTTCTATAGGCTACCCACTTTTTGTATTATAAAAAGAAGACAGCCAAAATACGTCTGTTTCAGTATCAATACATATTATGAATTGTAATAATATAGATTTGTTGAAATTATATATTTTACAGGGTAGTTTAGAATTAAAATTACTGCAACAGAAAGGAAAAAATATTAAGGTGATCATGACAAATGAAATTTGTACATTATTTTGCAATATCTGAATAAGCAGTCGCAGACCGAGGTACAGAAATAAATATAATATTCATTTTATATAATAGAGTTGAACTCAATGTAGAAAAGTTCGCACTTTGAACTAAATCTAGTGCAAAGCACGAGATGCGTGATGAGAATGTATTCGTTACAGCCGAAGGAGCTTTAACAAAAAACAATGCACAATCACCAAATTATAGTTGTCGATGCTTGACCTTCGAACACAAAGCGCGAGATCCAACAGTCGCGCGCTCCAGGCGCAGTGACTGCAAATCTTCCTCATAAAAACTTGAAGCAGTTTTAGTGAAAAACATGATTTTCTAGGCCAAAGTGGCAAAGCTTTGAATTTATTTATTTATTTAATTTGCTCACAAGTTTAACCATTGTTGCATTTTCACAAATATAATTGAACGTATGTTATTTTCAAGAATATCTGCATAAATTCATATGAGGAAGGGAACTCCGAAATTAAAGATACCACAAATTACACATTTTTCCGCAAAAAACTGTTTATAATAATTTTGCTTGGCTAGCTAACAAAATTAAATTTTCAACAAAAATTAGAATATTTTTTAAATAAGTGCAAATTTTGTGATATTGGAAATTAAATAGCAACAACGAGTAATAAAAATTCTTCAATGATAATTTTATATAGAATTAGTGACTGCACATCTCTCTGACAAAAACTTAAAGCAGTTTTAGTGCACAAAAAAAATTTATTTTTCAGGCCGAAGGCCCAAAATTTTATATTTATTTATTTAAATTATTAACGAAATCAAGACTTATTGCATTCTAACAAAGATAATTGAACATATATTATTTCCAAGAATATCTACATCAATTCAGATGACGAAGGGGAATCCGAAATTTAAAAAATCACAAATTCCAAATGTTTGCACACAAATGTTTTAAAACAAATATAATTGTTAGTGTTTCATAGAAATTTCGACTGATAATCACTTTCACAATAATGTAAAGCATTTTTATCTAAGAAAATTTTGTTTAAACAAAAATTACAAGATTTGGTTATTTGTTAATTTCACTTGCTTATAATAACTGGACCTTACCATGCTCTCTACAATTAAGCGTACTCTTATTTCAAAAAAAAAATGATTGCAAAACGTGGCAAAATTGAGGGCTATAGACACTTTTGAGCGAAAAAAATGCATTTCCTGCCGCTATGCGTCACTTCCATTCATACGCCCAGCAGAAAGGTTATCGAAGCTATTAAAAGTTACCGGAGAATTACTTCACATTTCCATAAATTTCCGTTAATGATCATAAAATTTCCACAAATTTCAAGAAATGAGCATAAAATTCGGCAACCTTCGAAAATTCAAATTGAGGTCCAAAGAAAATGTACTTTTATAAGGTGAAATTCAAAACTTCACTGTTAGAAATATGTTGAAAATTCAACCAATTTTCAACCACTTTTGTGGTTGAAATCTCGTTCATCCACGGAGTTGAAATAAAATGCATACAAATATAGTTAAAAATTCAACAAGACGTTTGCGCATACACAATGCGCCCTCATATACTTCTGGCCAGGCCAGACCCCAACGAGACAAAAGCCCACGAGGAGTTATTTCGTACGTTTGTGGTGAGATCCATGAAATTAATAAAGGACATACCAGGTGTATAAGCTTAAATCCGCTGTTTTTAGGCAAAAGAAAGTCGATTTTTTTGCAGAAAATAAAATAAACTTTATTCAAAGTATTTTCCCTTGCTTGCTATACATTTTTCCCATCTCTCGGGCAATTTGTGTATACCACGCCAAAAAAAGTCTTTATCTTTCGATGCAAACCACTCGTCAAGCCATTTTCCGACGTCTTCGTACGAATCGAACTGTTGTTCAGCGAGCGCGTGACCCATCGACGAAAACAGGTGGTAATCAGAAGGGGCCAGGTCTGGTGAATAAGCGGGGTGAGGTAGCACCTCCCAGTTGAGTGTTTCCAAGTAGTTTTGGACCATTTTTGACGTGTGCGTTGTCGTGAAGAAAAATCAGCTTCTCATGTCTTTCTTCATAATCCGGCCTTTTTTCACGCAAAGCACGGCGCAATTTGATTAGTTGTTGGTGGTAGCGGTGAGCATCGACAGTTTCACCAGGTTTTAATAGCTCATAGTAGCCGACACCCTGCTGATCCCACCAAACGCACAGCATCGTCTTGCGTCCAAAGCGATTAGGTCTTGAGAAAGAAGTTGATGGTTGTCCGGGATCGACCCACGATTTTCTTCGTTTCGGATTCTCAAAATAAATCCACTTTTCGTCTCCAGTCACCGCACGATGCTCCATCTGCCTATCGTTTAATTCATGGGGTACCTATTTTCCCATTTTTTGGATCTTTCCCATTGCATGTAAACTCATGGAAATGGCCGGTTGAGTAACACCTAACTGTTCGGCAAGCATTTTTTGTGTTTGTGTATAATCCTCATCCAAAAGAGCCTGCAATTCATTGTCCTCAACTTTTTTGGGCCGATTTTCACGCTTTTTGTCACTCAAGTCAAAATGACCGTCTTTGAACCGACGAAACAAGTCTCTGCAAGTTGTTTCCGATAAAGCACTGTCACCATAGGCCTTCACAAGCATTCGATGTGATTCGGCAGCCGATTTCTTCAAATTGAAGCAAAAAAGTAGAGCTTCCCGCAAATGCTCCTTTTCTGGCACAAAACTAGACATGATTACTCAAGGAAAAATTTATGTTGTTGTATAAAAAAACTGAATATGTGCACTGATTTATGTAGCCAGGTGTCGAACTCACACAAAAAAAGCATGACGTTTCTATTGTAGCTAAATATGTTCACTACCGCCATCTCTGAGCAAACAGCGGATTTAAGCGTATACACCTGGTATAATATTCAGAAAAAGAAGAAAACAAAAGGTACGTTGGATTATATTATCATAATGGGAAAATTTCATTCAGACTATTGGTACTAACTGCTGTATGCTGTTTTAGGTTATGTTTACAAAAACGAGGTTTGAAAAGTTTGATTGGGCGCGAAGTCATTATGGTAATATAATTCGAACGGACCTTTTGTTTTTCTTCTTTAAAGCTGCTTATTTTCCTAAATATTATATGCACTTTGTTAATCTCATGGATCACACGACACAAACGTACGAAATAACTCACAGATTCCTTATAAGAATTCTTTCGGCATAGTGAGTGAATTTCAAAGCACAGTATTTTTCAGAAATCTCTATGGGTTTTCTTTAAGAATTTTGAAAAATTATAATTGCCTTGAAATTCACTAATTGTGCCGAAAAAAATTTTTCCTCGTTACTGAAATTTCAATTACATGTGGTTGGAATTTCAACAGCATGGTTGAAATTTCAATTACACGTGTAGCTAATTTTTCAACGACATTCAGCGAGAACAATTTATCCGAAGTTAAGAAATAAAATTTGGATTTCTTTCTGAATGCCAACAATTTTTTGTTAGTTAATAAAATCACAATATACTAACCTTGAGAGTTAGAACTTGAAGAACCCTGCTCTCTTCTAGAATCTCCCCGTCTTTGTGGTACACCAGCTGGTTGAAATGGCCACTGACCATTTCCAACTGTAAGATATAATACAAGGATTTTTATTAAAGAATTTTTTCAACGAACCCCAAAAATTTGCTATTGGTCCAAAACAAAGAAAGTCCAAATGTCACTCCAACGTTAGCTGATATTAAACAAAAACGAAGGTTCCAAATTTCGACGAAGAAAATATATTTTGAGAATCTAGGCAACCTGCATTTTTACATTCTCATCAGAGAAGGTATTAGATTTGGGTAAAATTTGCCCCCCCCCCCCCCCCCCCCCCCCCGTTGTTGTCAAATGTCCACGTTTTGAGACCTTCTGAACTTAAAAAAGACGTTTTGGCGAATGTGTCTCACTGTAAGTGGGTATGTATGCATGCATGTGTATGTATGTATGTATGCATGTATGTGGGTATGTGGGTATGTAGATTTTTAGTTTGTTAGCACGATAACTTTCGAAAGAATTGACAGATTGGATTGGGCTCAGGTATACTCTTTATATGTCCTAAAATGAGGGTCAAGCTTGTTAGCCAGCCATTTTGGATACAAATTCAAAATTTGAGCACATTTTGAAAATTTCTGAGAACACTTTTTTTCAATATTTGAAAATTCTATGGGCGGATATTAATAGTACTCAAAAAGGCGAATAAAATATTCTTATGGCTTTTTTTGATAGAAAAAAAATTACCGGAGTTATCGCATTTACAATATACGAAAAAACAAACGAAAATTATCATTTTAAGCCAAAAAACGCACGATATGAAAAAAAGTCGGTAGGTAAAAATCGTTGCTTTTTAAACTCCCTACAATATTTTCACAACAACTTTTTGAATTTTATAAAAAATAAAAAATTCTAATTTTGATGGTACAAAAAAATAATGAAAAATCAAAAATTTAATTTTGCGGTCAAACTACGCAAGATACGAAAAATGGTGACAAAACAAAAAATTGTGCATATAAAAAAGATCTACACATTTATTAGCAATCACTTGTTGGTAGAATGCGTAGTTTTTGTTTTAATCTTAGAAAATAAAATAAAAAATGAAAGAATAACATTTTTGGACAAACGACACAAGCTATGAAAAAAATTATTAGACAAAAGTTGCTCACACAAAAAAAAGCTATAAAAATTGGTCATAAATAATTTTTTTTAAAGAAGCGTGGTTTTTGTTTTAACCGTAAAAAATCGCATTAAAAATAAAAAATTTAATCTTTGGAAAAACCGTACAAGAGACGAAAAAAAATTAATATACAAAAGTTGTTCAACCAAAAATGATCTACTAATTTTTATAACTTTTTCCTATAAACATTTTCTTAGAACCAGTTTACGCTAGTATGCGTACTTTTGGTTCAAATCGTAAAAAATAACATTAAAAATAAACAAATCAAATATATTGAAAACCGACACAAGTTGCAAAAAAATGTTTAATATCAATTTTTGTTATAGGATGAGCACTTTTTTCAATTATAAAAACAAGACAATGAAAATACGTATGTTTCAATACCAATGCATATTATGAATCGAGTGCGAAGCACGAGATACGTTATGAGAATGTGTTCGTTAAAGCCGAAGGAGCTTTAACAAAAGAGAATTCACAATCACCAAATTACAGTTGTCGATGCTGTGACCTTGTTTTTGAAAAGGTCTCTGCACAAATGGGTGGAAATACAATGTTCGAGCGCGTAGCGCGAGGTAAATACATTATCGAGCGCGAAGCTCGAGATAGATATATTATCGACCGTGAAGCGCGAGAACCAACAGTCGCGCGCCCTAGGAAATTTTTTGTTAGTTAAAAAAATCATAATATACTAACCATGAGGGTTGGAATATGAATGACCCTGCCTTCTGCTAGAATCTCTCCGTCTTCGTTGTTCACCTCCAGGTGGTCCATCTGGCCACTGATCACTTCCATCTGTAAGATATGATACAAGGATTTTTATCAAAGAATGTTTTTAACCAACCCCAAAAATTTGCTATTGGTCCAAAATAAAGAAAGTCTAAATGTCACTCCAAAGTCAGCTGATATTAGAAAGAACGAAGGTTCCAAATTTCGACGAAAAAAATATATTTTGAGAATCTAGGCGTTATCTGGAGGCTAGATTTTATGAAAAGTGAATATATTAACTGATAAAGGAATAACATATACGACTTTTTCTTGTGCGTCTTCAATATGAACCGATCAATTAAAAAAAAGGTAAAAAAGTGCTCAAAATTATATTTTAAAGAATATGTTTTCTCCGTATAATTTATTACAAAATTTTTTTTTATTTCCTGATGCGAAAACAACGAAAATTAAAGACATTTATTTTCCTGAAAGAAATTAAAGGATTTCGAAATTTGTAATTAAAATATAAAACACCCGTACGTAAATATGAGCAAAACATTTAAAAAAATTATTTAGTATGTTCGTGACATGTATATTAACAATATATATAATATTAAGCAACACTTTTATCTGCTATTTCAAAGCATCGATTGCATATTTTATTATTTTTTCAATCATAATTCGAACGCCTAGTAAAATGTGAGGAAAAACTTGACGTATACTTTTATCTATAATTTTTGTATCATTTTCAGAAATATATCCATTGTTTACTTTTTTTAATACATTATTCCAGCTACTTTTTTCAATTAATGTGGAGAAAATATTTATAAAAAGTCAGAAAAGTGTATCCTTGTACTCACTTTGAGCATTTTTTGATTTAAATACCCATCATATTCGATCCGTTGTTTTAAATTTGCAACTTTAGACGTGAAATTTGAAATCAGATACGCTGAAAACCCTTTATACCAAGTTTGAGGCAAATATGTGATAATTCAACAACTTTGACCGCCATATTGGATTCACCGATTTGAATTTGTATCTGCTGATGTCAAGTTTGAAATCGGCGACCACAAAACCCCACTCCTCCCAACTTTGATGCAAACGTGTGTAAATTAAAAATTGTTTGCCGTTATATTAGATCCACCATTTGAATTTGTAACTTTTGACACCAAATTTCAAATCAGCAACACCAAAAACCCCTTTTTATCCAGTTTGATATAGATGCTATAAAAAATCGATTTTTCGCCACTTTTATTGGATTTTGGCCCACTGTGTGGCCACTAGAGCAGTGCTCCTATGAGCTATGTAGGACATGCACTGCATTTTGAAGAACAAACCTGCAGAAAGTTGCATCGTTAAAGGGCAAAAAAACGTCAAGCAGCCATAGAAACACAAAATTTTCACGCACAATTCACACGTTCAGCAGAACATTATCTAAGTCATCAAAGATTATCACTAAATTTTCACCTTTACTGATGACTCCTCATCATCGCAAACAGTTATACGGCGTAAATTAACCAATAGACGACGGTAAAGACCAGATCTCGTTTGGACATCTGCAACTCTAGTTACCCTGTCGCTTCCAGAAAGCACATTTAGCACTCTTCCTAGTGTTCACGTTGCTCGTGATTTATTCTTGTCACCAATTAGAAGTTCTCAATTTCAATAAAGGAGATGTATACATATCAACAAGATATTCAAAGAAAGGTTAAAATTTAAGACTTCGGTCTGGAATTTTGGAATTATAATTTTTACGATCTGTTACGTACTGGGACGATGGGATACTTTGCATACATATTCCAGCGATATGGAATGCAACCAAGATCGAATATAGGTGAGTGGACCTCGTCTACTAGGAAACTGGTCGTCTTAAAAAAGCAACACACCTTACTCACCAGATTCAGGAGAGAATCTATTGTTCCTGCACATATTGAAAATTAAACTAACAATTTTGATTTGAATAACTCACATTTTAATGCTATTTATTAACTAGATAGAGCTAAAGCTTCATTACATAACCAAATTTTAAATTGTGCTATCAAAAATATGATTAGGAATATAAACAATTTAGCCAATTACACAATGTTAATAAAACATCGTTTACTAAGATCTATGCACGGAAATTTTATTTATAACTTTTTTAAATCACAGAATTATGTGCTACACAAACTTAAATATGAAAAACGAGAAGCATCCACCAAAAACTTTGAATTCTGAAGGAACAAAGTCTTTAAACAAAATGAAGTGATCAGTAACATCAGGTTAAAAAAAATTGTTCACAAAAATTTCAAACAAACACATCCCAATAGACATTGCTGAAAAACTATCTCTAGGCAATAAATTTGGAATTCCGTTTAAATCAAACCAACTACCTACTAACATCATTGCTTCTGTTGAAGATTGCATAAAAACCTTAGATACATCCAAAAAAACAAGAAATTAGAAAAAACATTACGAAATTAATTGTTAACCATAAAGAAAATAATAAATTCAACGATAATAACTTTGTCGAAAAAATTGCAGATTATAAAAAAGATAACAAAGACCTTATTTTTCTAAAAGCCGATAAAGGCAACATTACAGTTGCAGCCAATACAAGAGATGACATAACAGATGTCGAAAATATGTGAAGCAATGTTTCTCTATATAAGAAAGTTAAAACAAGTTTGGTTCCTACAATAGAAGAAAAATGTAATGAGGTTGTTACAAGGTGGCATAATAAATCTCATATTAACGATCGAATGTTTTACCGATTGAAATATAGAGGCTCGATTGCAGCTAAAGCTTATGCTCTTCCTAAAGTGCACAAACCAAATTTAAAATGTAGATTAATTGTGTCCTCCAGTGGATCACCAACATATAAATTATCGTCATATTTAGCCAAAGTTCTTAAGCCAGTTCAAGGTACCACCGATTCATTTGTAAAATATAGCTGGAATTTTACAGCAAACATAAAAGACTTAAAAATTCCTTCATCTTATTCCATGGTGTCTCTAGGTGCGATGTCCATGTTTGACAATATCCCTCTCGATTTGGCTATGGAATGTGTTGAAGAAAAATTAAATCTATATAGAAATTTTAAAAAAATCTCAAAAAATGAAACGCTTGTCGCGGTTAGAACAGTTTCTAACAACACAGCTTTTTCTTTCAATAAATGATATTACAAACAAACATCAGACAGCCCAATGGGATCTCCTAGTACGGCGGTTAATGGACGATACTGTGACCAACCTTGAATTTTATTCTAGAGCATTCAGACTTGGCACCTTTGCAGAACATTCCCCCAGCTTACTTTTAAGAAGTGGAAAAAAGGCTGCAATCCTGGGAGGGCAGCGGTATTAGAAATTTTGACTTCAACCGTCAGCTAACCTCACTTCGTTAATTGCTGAGGGGAAAACAAGGGATCAAATGCATGGGATTCGGTCCATTTTTGCCCAATTTTGCTAATATCTTCGTAAAAACAAAATTTTTTTGTATAAGTGTATTGGAAAAATTGTTTTTATTTTTTAAGAACTATTTAATGACATAAAAAACGATAATAATCATCATTCATTACGAAGATATTACAAAAATAAAGCTTTGTCCATGCATTTGGCCCCTTGTTTTCCCCTCAGTAACCCTCAGCCATCAACGATGTGAAGTTAGCTGGTGGTTAAAGTGAAAATACCTAATAGCGGGTTGCCTACCTAACAGGGGCAGATCTCAAAAACTTAACAAATCGTCCGTTTTGGAGACTTATATGGACCGAAATTGGTCCCCCACTTGAAAATTAGTAGTTGAAGGCATATGTAGACCATCGCGATGGATTGTAAAGCGGGTTGCCTACCTTTCAGTGTCCCAAACACATCTTGTCGTCTGCTTGGTGCCGTACACTCTTTTCTATCCGAAGGCTAACCCAAGGGGCTGCATACTGGCGAAGAGAGTCAACGTTGTCCCGCTGCTAAAGTTATGTTCGAGAGACCTGATTGTGATAGCCACAGATCTTAAAGAAATAGGGAAGCTAGTCATAGGATCGGCCTACTTTCCATATGACAGCGATACAAACCCAAGAGTGGAGGTACGTACACTGATGGATTACTGCAAGGTAAGGGGTCTTCCTCCTCTGCTAGGGTGCGATGCTGATTCCCACCATAGACGTTTCGTAACTCGGCCAGGGAGAAATTCATTGATATCGCTCTCTTCACCGCTTGTTTTAGAGACAATTTTAAGAAGTGCAAAGTCTCAGGCGAATCCACCCTCTCATATCACGCACAGGCAGAGTTTGACCTGGAATCCTTTGTACCTGCGGGCCGTTAGTGGGCCAGAAATCCAAAAAGAACGGGCTGGGACCAGTTTTTCAAGTAACTAAGGAGTGCACTCACGGAGGTGCCCGGGTCAATTAAAGACTTGGACACCCTGGAAATTGTAGCTAGGATTTCCACGGAGGCCATCAAATCTACTTATAAAATTAATTCTTAACCCACAAGATTCCGAAAGGCTGGGGTGGCGCACTGGTGGAACGAAAAACTCGAAGAGCTTCGCAGGGAAACCAGGGAGAGGCTTAGACGTGCCATTACTAGCAAAATGTATGAACTATGGACCTTATTTACGATGTTAAGGGATGGATACAGGAATGGAATGCGTAAGGGGAAGCAGGAAGGCTGGACCAACTTTTTCACAGACATCGAGAAAGGAGCAGAGGCAGCTAGATTGGGCAAGCTGCTCTCTCGAAACCCGGATGTTATTCTTGACACCCTTAAGTTGCCCGAAGGAGGATACTTAGCGTCAACTGAGGAGATTTTGGCTCACCTGATCAAGTCACATTTTCCGTGCTTCAAAAGTAACCCCGATTCAGAATCTCCAGCTCTGCTCCTGCTATGTATTCAATTAAATCTCTCCCTCTGTCATTGATCTTTGTGCTACCCCACACCGTGTGGTGAACGTTTGCATTACAGCGCAACAGCAGAGGAATTTTGTTCTCGTGCCAGTGCCGAATCAGAGCCTCTACGTCTCTGGGAGGCGGGGGCTTCTCAGCATCGTCAGGGAAATAAGTCGAGGAAATAAGCACCTCTAGCCTTTCTCCGCTACTGTGCCTGAGTCTCACCTTAACAACGGTGAGATTTCTAGAGCAGACTTCAGCACCAAGATCGCATCCATACCCTTGACGACTAAGCATTCCCTTGGCGCTTTTTATCGTGGCCCCTTATATACGGAGCCACATCCTGATAAGCCACTTATGCTTACCCTGTATAACCAGGGTTCTTGGATTAGGGCAATTCCTGTCTGCACCACTGACAAGCGCCTGACCAGGACCGCCGAGGCGCCTTTGCTGTGGTGCAGATTATTCAGTATTATGGTGATTTCCATCTAAGTCATTAAAAGGGTAATTTAAGGCTCCTAGATTGGGAGCGTAATCCAGAACAGCAAGGGCTCCAGAATTTTGCACCGGTCATAGTGGACTGCCTCCTGAGAAGCCTTCCACCACTGGCGGTGCGTTAGAAGAGGGTCCTGGAATGGGCCCCTCATTGTTTTTTTGTTTTTGTTCAACTTTCATTTAGTTGTACCACGAGAAGCTAGGGAAATTGGAAACACGTTTTGCAGAGACAAGCTTGCAGGGGGTGGGTCTACATACTATAGGATTCGACCTGGTGCCCCAAAGTCCCAGTTCAAAAACCTCCTTCGAGACCCCGGCCTATTCGCCTCTACTGCTATGGGGGGCGGCAGTCCGGGACGCTAAATTATCTGTTTATCCTGGTACCATTCAGTCCTTGACACGGCGATCACATCGTAGCTTGGGCGCATAAGAACTCGCGCCTTTGATATTCCAGGAGGCTTTTCCATTACCCTGTGAAAGGATCGCTCCTTAGTTTAAGTCCCACTGACTAGAGTCCGTCAGTTCCTCAGAGCAGGTACACCTCGCGATGCAGCCTCTCTGGTTCACCTATCCGGATCTATAGTCCAATGAGACCCATAACCCCTCTCACCAACTACAAGGTCCCGCGATCCCCAGGGAGAGTAAAATCTCCAGTAAGTATAATGTTGTTAAAGTTAGAAATAAGTGAAAAAATTATCGATTCTAGCTCTGTGCCATAGGAGGCATTGGGTGGTTTATAGGCCACTCGCACTAAAACACTATCAGAAGTTAATTTAAGTTCTACAAAGAGAAATTCGGTCGTGGGATAAGTAGCTACTGGACTTACATCAACTGCGGTCCCGCCCAGACTATCATGCAGGAAAAGAGAAACTTCACCACCCCTTCTTTTGTTTCTCTGACTTCGAAAGAGCGAATAGTTGGCAATTTGAAAGAGGCTAGATGGTATATTTTGAGTTAACCAGGTCTCAGAAACATGTACTGAAGAAACCCTTGAATTCTAGAAAATCTGCCAAGAGAGACTGGGTGTTCAAATGACAAATGCTTGAGGTATCCATGGATATATTAAGAGAAAAATTTCATAAAAAAACAATTCAAAAATAATAAACTGGCGCAGCACGCGTCAAAGTTGAGTGAGATAAAGATCAATTATCATCACACCCC
>CAKNWT010332708.1:0-19150 GCA_932066315.1 Andricus coriarius
CTTGTGTGAATACGCTGTATAAGATCTTCACAGCCATCCTCAAAGAAGCGGATCAAAAGAGGAAAAATCTGTTTTCTACATAAATTACAAATATAAAAAATAAGAAAAATGAAAAAAATTTGATTATTTAGACCCCTACGCTAAAAGCTTTTGGTTTAGTCGGATCTCGTTCTGATATGTCTCAAATCAAAGCTCTCATTCATGTAGAATTAGGATTTTAAAAAAATTTGGGCTTTGTCTTTTTTGCTATCGGTGGTTTAATAATAAGGAAAACTGCAATTTTGCAATAGTATATTATGCAACATGTGCATAAAATTCGTTTTTACACACCCATATGAGTGCGTAAAACGGCTTACTTTTACTTGTGACTGTTTGCTGACATCTTTCGAACTGATTTTTCAAAAGAATGTTGGGCTTAAAGAAAAATGTATAATACAAAAAAGATGTTTTTTTTCTTTGAAGTCCTATAATTTTTCTTTAAGAGAGTTTCCCGTGGATCCAATAATTTTCGAGGTAATCACAAATAATAAAAGGAAACTTTAGGAAAATGATGAGGTTGGTGTTTTCGAAAGTTTATCCAAACTGCTTAGCAACGGGAGATGGGAAGTGATAAAGGGGAGGAGTGCATGATGTCAGAAGGAGGTTTAATAAAGGAAAAAAGATGGTGAGAAGCGGGAGAGGGGAGGAAAATTATGTTAACAGGAGTGCTTATGACATGACAGAGGGGTTGATAGGAGAATGGGAAGAGGGAAAGGGGTGTGATGAGGTAGAGAGGCGAGGGATTGTCAGAAATGAGGATAATAACGACAAGCAGAGAGGAAGGGGTATATCGGAGAAAGTAGTTGGGAGAGTGGAGTGGAGAATATAAGGGGTTTGCTGAGGAGGATGGAGAGGTAGTTAAGATGGCAAGGAGAAGAAGAGAAATTATTCATTATCGTAGCTGAAGGGTTCCTGAGGGCGAGAGTTAGAAGGGGCTAATAGGGCGAGGGTTATATCGAATCTCAAGGAAAGGAGAGACAAAGTGGTTGGACGTTATCGACGTAGTCAAATGAAACGTCCTATCTCGGAGAAGGGACTGATTTCTATAGTGTTAGTATGGCATTTTCCTAGCTTCCAGAAACGGATTGCTGAGGGCAAGAAAGTTATGAGGGAAAACAAAAGAGAGGGAAGTGTTTATAGGAGGAGGTGAATGAGTGAGAAGGGTAGATGGAAGTGGAATTGGGTAGGTCAGGAAGATAGAGAGGGGATAAAAAAGACGAGAGTTTATAGAGGCACATAGGACGAGGGTTGTATAGAAAAGGATGCATGAGGGAGAGGTATAGGTGGATTGATGTTGTTGAGGGAGAAGGGAGATGGGAAGAGGAGAGAGGTCAGATCTAAGATGAGATAGAGCAAGTGGAAGTATTCAGAAGGGATGATAATTAGCGTCGGGTAGATAGAGAGGTTTATATTGTTAAAGGAAGTGGGGGAATAAAATTAAGGTTGGTGGGGGTTAGTATCTTTTTCTTGAGGAATTATGAAACTCCAATTCATTTAAACGACCTATCATCTATTTATTATAGGCTACAAAGTAAATACTGGATATTCCTTTTTGTTTAACTTACTAACTTCAAACTGAAAAATGTAAGCGAACTAAAATGATTTAGATCTTGCATTGTTTCAATTGATTCAACTTCATTCTTGTCAGAAAACAAGTGAGAATTTCTCTCACTGAGGAATATATTGTCTCCAATTCAGTGGTTTAGCAACGTAATTCTATCAGAAATTCTCAGTTAGACTCCCTTTGCGTACCGCCAGGCATGCCTGTGTTGTAGTAATTTAAAAATGTTCGGAATTTCAAACGCGAATGTTGCAAAGTGGCAGAGGAAAAAAGCGAAACAGGAGAAGAGGGAAATAAAAAAAGAATAAATTTAGTTGAGGACCAGATGGATTAAAAGGCGCTTCCTGAACGGATCGTATTTCCGATCTCTCAGCTCACGCCATACCTTTCAGTCTTAACGATGTAATTTCTATTCATGATCCGCTTAATGAAAACATAATTGTATCTAGTCTATTCACACGCATACGGCCCTCCTGGATCTGACCGACCTGTTTCTAACCAGGCTGGCTAATCGACAAAAAGTACACGCGGTTATTACGTGGAAAAATTGCAAATGAACATTAATAGTCCTCAAAAGACCTGCATTTCCTCGTTTTTATTAGGAGGAACAACATGTGTACTTTATTTTCTCGTTATAATGTTGCGAGTTTTTAAAAAATAATGTTCGGTGCATTACATGTGGGTATAAAAAACAAATACTTATTTGAGCACACATTTTTAAATGTAATTATTATAAAACTGAGTTTTTTTGTAAAATTATAATTGCATTTCTTAAAAAGCTTATCATGCTCTCCACGAGGAGGAATGTATCTTCAATGAAAATATATTCCAGGGGCTGCGAAATACCGTTTACTTGATTATTTTCAGAAACTTGGCATTCTGAATCGGGTAATTTATATTCTACTCGCGATATCCTAAAGGGTTCATGAGATGCTTTGAAAAATCAGACTTATTCATCAAGTTTTATCTAAATTTTCAATGAAGAATTGATTGAAGGGATCGAATTGCGCTGGAAATATAAAAATGGATTTAAAATAAATAAATCAAGGAAAGGAAAAGAAGAAAGAGTGAAAACTGATGCTTTGAATCTAAAGTTAACGGAATTTTTTTACGTGAAACCACATAAAAGTCGTGATTTTCTTTCCACTTGTATCTTCTCATTTAATGACTATCCCGCTATTCATAGAAAAACGTAAAGTATCTTGACACCTGGAGTAGTACTTTCTGCTTATCGCTTCGTCTTCCATCTCAAGTTTTGTCGTCGATAAAATTGATTTATTTGAATCCTGCGGCTCCGATATTGAAGTGCACTGTGACTTGAATGTAATCATGCCAACCTAGAGATTTAGTACCGCTTCGGTATCAGTGCCGTGCGTGCATTTATGCAGCAAAGGGAATTTTATAGCGAGTGGGAAGTATTTTTCCATCCTCTACTCGTATAACAATCTGTAATAGTACCATAAATGTCTTCCCTTTTTTGCTACACATATACTTTTTGAAGCGTCGCATTTAAGGCTCTCCATATTTAATCGATAATGGTACAATTTACATCACTAAAAAGCACGAAAAATATAATTTTCTGTTCAATGAGACTATTTTAAAATAAGCTTATAAATGACGATTTTCAATGCTGTAAATACTGCAAATATATAAAAATAGTTGATGAAAAAATTTGCACTTTATTTTGATTCCAGATTGTTTATTGTAAAACGTTATTAAATATTTAAAAATTTGTTTCAATAAAACGAAGGAGCCAGCAAAACATGAACTAGTCATAATTGGTTCAATTCCTTTCGGTAAATTGCTTCTAGATTCATAAACTATTGAAATATTGGGCTATTAAAATTTTATATAATGTAATAATTGTTGTAAGTTTTTTTTACCTATACTTTTGATTTTTTACACTTATTTGTGTATAAATTATTCTTTTCCTTAAATAACATGGTAATAAAGGCTTAAGACAAGTTCTAGCAGATATAACGAGTTAAAATAGCTCAGAAAATGTTTGGAAATGTATAAAAGTTGTCTTTGCACATTCTAAAAAAATTACAAACATTTTTTGAATAAAACAATATATTTTTCCTTTGGTCCTCTTTGTTGGGGGGCTTTGTATTATAACTGATTATGATAACACGTTTCACATAAAATTCGTTGTAATTATGGAGGCTTCGGAATTGTTAACAAAGCGAAGGATAGACATATAATCATGGTTCTTTCAGACAATACTTATGATATATAATATGTGAGTATTTAAATTCAAACTATACCATATATTAAAAAAGTGACTAAGGCCAATACCCACAAAACATGTTCACCTGTCCTATCACATTTCAAATATGTGAAACTCTGGCGAAGAACACGTGAAAAGGATAAATATTGCCTACTTTATTGCAAAAAAGATATGTATTATTGTAATTTTTTAAACTTCATCTGTATGGAGTAAGAAAGAACGCCACCATATTTAATTTAAGCCCTTTTAAAGGTTAAAAATGGTCTTTATTTGGTATTTTGTACTGTTAATTAAATTGGAATTTTCATTGTATAGCAATATTTGAGGTACTTAAACTTTCAGATAGACCCTCACCTTAAGACGATAAGTACAATAAATACAAGTATAATTATATTAAGATGGGATATAAATATTATTGTTACGAGCAACAAAAGAATAAATGCTGTTACTTTAACAAATTCAACTTAGCATTGAAAAATATTTTATATATAATTTAAATAATAGAGAGTAAGTATAGAAATCAAAATATAATTAAAGTGATTATGAATCTGTGAATGCTTGTGATAAAATTACAATTGGATGGTCAAAGAAGCATTATTTCAATCAAGCTAATAGTAATAACGGAAATCATCCTTTGGGATACCAAGACAAATGATTGCTAAAAAAGTACGTCATTAGGACTTTTTGGAGAAGTGAAAGAACAACTGCAATATATTATATATTAATATTAACACATATTCTAGCCTTTCAGAGCAATAGTATTTTCGTTTTACCAAGTTTTGCAGACAATATTTTAAATATAGATGAATGCTTATAAGAGATGGTTAAAACTACCGTGCACTAAAGCATTTTTACCCTTCACGCTGAGCTCCAAAGATTTATAGCAACTTGTTTTTAAAAAAAATTACTGGTTCATGAACTTTCTTGATGAAAAAAACCTAGCTTCACCCACATTTTTGTTATTTAAATTCATTCTTCATGCCTGAAAACTAAACGAAAATATCGCCACTGGTTCTGGTATAATTGTATTGACCGTTTGAAGATCAACTGTGTGATAATTTAGAAATTTTCGTGTCATAATCATTATTTGTGAAATCTTGCGTGTTCAGATCATCGACAAATCCACAAAATTGTTCCTGAAAATTTGTAAAATTCATCAAATTAAGCGAAAATCTTACTTTTCACATCCGGACCAAGGACTTAAAAAATATCGCATGATTGCTAAGTAATTATAAGACATATTTATTCGTGAAATGAAGATTTCCACGAAGCTAAAAATACAAGATTTGTCGATTATCCAACGTCAGATTCCAAAGCAAAGGTTACCATTAATTTTTTGATTTAAAACATTTTTACTCTAATAATACTAAATAATGTAGACAAATTTTTTCCTGGCTATAATTAAAAATTAAATAACTTTTAAGAATATTATCATAATATAAAGATTTTGATTGGACGCAAACTTTGGCAAAGTGTAGTCCTATTGGATGGCAAATTATGAGAAAAATCAGGTTTATTTTAGACCTTCATTTATGAAAGTCAAATATTTATTTTTTCAAAGTGTATGATAACAAATGAACGCACGCGATAAATCTCATATTTCTAGCTTAGCAGAAATTTTCATTATGGGTAAATTTTTTTTACGTATAATCAGCAATTACGTCATATTTATCTGTGTTATTGTTCCAGATCTTACAATAAAATAACTTGAACACAGGTGGATTCCACGCCATCTAAACTTTCAAAAGGTTGCTTTTTTAATGTCGTAAAGAGTTAGCTTTTGCACAGATATTCAAAAGATGTTCTTTACTGGGGGATCATCCCTTTTTATCTAACAAATAGTACCTTGACACAATCGAATGTCTTTCGAATGAATTGTTATTCTCATAAAAAATTGTTTTGAAAATATACACTGGTATCGCAGTTCTTAGCAAAGAAAATTTTTCTTTTTTGCAGAGTCATTTTTATTCATCTAAAGAATCCTAACACAATGGATATGCTTTTCAACAACATAATTATCATTGTTCTTATAAGTTCTTAGAGCACATTGTACAATTTAAACTTCTTTTATTTAAAGGTTCTATCCCTCAGCGAAATTACTTATTCTCAATTAAAAAATTATATTTTGCCGAGTAAAACAATCATATATGTTTAAAAAAGCCAGAAACGGTGGTTCTTCCATTTATCGAAAGTAACTTTGATAGTTCTATTGTTTTCGAGGAAATGTCAATACATAGAGTTTCAATTGAGAAAAAGACTCTCCAAAATCGGTTACAAAGTACAACCTCTGGAATTTGTTGAACCAAAAATTCCACTTTTTCCTATCCATTACAGTCGCCACACGATATTTACATAAAGCGTTAACCGTATTTTAAACAAATTTCCTCAAAACTGTTTGAATGGCATGTGCCCACTGAAATGCGCCCTAGCAGGGTGACCCAAAAAAGTCAATATTGTTTTTTTTTTACCAGTTGCCACTAACCTTGCTATTTTCCATTTGGTGACAAAATAAGTGCCTAATTTTTCTTTATTTAAAAAAAAGTATAAAACGCGGTCCTGGTGCTTTAAACAAACCCGGTATACGACTAAAACATTTAATTAAAGCTAATTTCCATAAAAATATTCATTTAAAGTAATAACATTATACCAGATGTTAAGAACAGAAAATTTCCCTTGAAATACTACCCTTTATGAGGGTAGAAATATTATATTGTACTCTTGTGCTAACATTGGTCAAGCGAAAGTCTGGCACGTGCCCATAAGCGCCGGTTTGAACTTGAAAAAAAAAAATTATACAATTATTTTTTCAACAAATATGGAACAAGATTCGGGATTAAGGGGGACCTTCTCATATAGATGAGATTTGCAGAGCCTCAACTTCACGCGTGGATAAAAAAAATATATATTTATTGTAGGAACATGAAATTTGAAAGAGATGTTCTTTATTGACTTTCACTACAAAATGAATGGGTTTTAAAAATTATGTGTCAGTCACAAGAAACGCTTTTTTCAAAACCAGTTTTTTTCGAACTGGCGTGCACGATAGCTCGAGAATGGCTTGACCGATTTCAAAAATATTTATATCATATTAAAGTGCATTAAATTCTTGATAGAACGACTCTATTGGAATCGATAAAAATTTCATTACTTCTTATAAACAAAGTTTACACTTTTTCTTCGAGAATCAATTCCCAAAGCTCTACATTGCACGCCGTTTACCCTCGCAAAAAACTGCATGGTCCACTTTTATAGCTCAGATCTTGAGACTGACACATATTTTTAAAAACCATTAATTTTGTAGTAAAAGTCAATAAAGAACAAAATTTTTTTTAAATTTGATGCATAGGTGCCCTTATACAGTTTTAATTAATTAAATCAATATTAGATTGCAAAGGAAGAAATAAAATGAAAAATTGATGAAAAGTGTACTCGATGGGCAGAATATTCTTTTCAATTTTTCCTTTGCAATCTATATTGTACAATGTATTTATTTATTAAAAAAATATTATGTGTAAGGTGAGACAATGCATGCATTAGGGATTCCTCTATAAAATATATAGGCGTCCTTGGAAAATTATATTTTGTGAAGCCGTGGCTACGTGTGCTAAAATTTCAGTATAAATGGATGGATTATTTCGGTACGAATTCCTGGGGAAAGGAGACGGGGCTTTTTGTACCAAGATTTTGGTAAAAATAGCAAAATTTTTTCAGTACGCGTAGACACTTTGATTTTTTAAACAGGAATATATTTTAGAGAAAATGTTCACAGAAATGGAGAAAACTATAGTTTTGTACTAGTATTACTAGTGGTAAATCTATAAATCCTGGATATTATTTGATATAATTTTCGCTCCTTCATTAGCAATATAAAATATATTAATTTGTTCAAAAGTATCAAATTTTTGGGGCGCGTTTAAATGGTTTAGGGGACAGGGGTTTTGGGCGGGGGTGTTTACAAATGGAGTTTAAGGGGAAGGAATGAGTTGTATGTAAGAGAGAGGAGGGATAAAAAAGGTCTATGAATGAAAAAGGTAGATGGTAAAAAAGCTGGTTAAAAAATAGAGAAAGAGAGTCATAAACTCTACGAGAAGAGGATGAAATAATGCAAGGATAGGAATGGGTGGGTGAAGGGTAAAAATAAGTAGAGGAACTAAGAATAGCAGATGACGAAAGATGAGTTAAAGATACGGGGCCTACCCTGTCATTACAATCTAGGGCGGAATAGGGGTAAAGAGCATGGCGGATCAAAATGGCGGACAAAAGAAAAGAGATGGAGAGGTAAGTATATGGAATCAGGACCGTGGGGAAGATGTAGTGAAAGGTAAACAAGGAAATATGTACATTGGTAAGGCTGCAGGGTTAAGAGAAGTTTAGAGATGGGAACTATAGATGGTGGAAAGATGGAGCACTAAAGAGAAATATTGGCAGAGTAAGAGGGGTATATTGGAGAGAGTGGAGGTTTATCGGAGATGGGGAATATAGGATAAGACTGTGGCTTGAGCGGGGAATAATGAGAGGGGTGATAGTGAAGGCATGCAGATAAGAGGGATGAGTTAAAATTGTTCATAAAATTTCAAAGGAGATGACAAAAGCAGAATATGGAGAAAGGTATATGAGAAAGAGTTAAGTGTTGTGAAGGTGGGCGGATAGATGTGGGCATGGAGGGGATAGAGTGTAAATGTAGCAATAAGTTGTCGGTGCCTAAGGTCAAGGAACGTAATGAAAAAGTAAGATTAAATTTTAGGTTTGCAACATTTAGTTTGTAAATTTTGGTTAAGGGATAAGAAGAGAGGATTGATGACAGTGAAAAAGAGTATAGTGGCGGCAGAAAGCGAGAGAGGTTGTGAAGGGTAGGGTGGAAGCCTGAGAGGGGAAAAATTATGATTAGGCGGAATGTAGAAAGAAGAGTGAGGGGGGTAGAAGGAGTTATAGAGCTACAGGGATGAGAGGAAGGTGGGTAGAGGGTATATGAGAGAGGGTTAAAAAACATGTTGAGAGAATAGGGAAAGAAAATATAAATTTATAGTGGTGAGGGGGATAAGAGTGGGAATATAGGAGATAAATAATAATGGTAAGGGTAAGTGATGGTGCGTAAGAGGTGAGAGGGTTTAAAATCAGAAAAGGAGCGGGCGGTGGAGAAGGTTTTGGAGTGATCAAGAAAGTTGAGAGTAAGAGGGGATGAACTATGTAAGAAGTTATTCTCTTTGCCTACGAAAACCTTTTTGGCAGGTGTTAGCCTCCTGCTTCAGGAGCTGGGTTTTTTAAAACCATATTCCTGACCCAAACTACAATGAATATACGAATCTTGATTTAAGAAATCACGTGCAGCCGGAAAGCTTTGTGTTTTTTGTAGTGCTAATGGTATAAAAATTAAACATTTCAATATGTCTTATTCTCAATGTTTGATAGAGCTATAAATCGGAATTTCGAAACACTGCTCTGTATTGCCTTATTAGAGTTTCTAAGTTTGGCTTTTTTGTAAAAGTATCTTTGCCACTACAGTTGACCGAGTAGGTATAATAACGGTGTTCTTGAATTTTTAGAAGTCACTTGTTTTTCATGAAGTTATGTACAAAAAAATGAAAAATTAGTGCCTTCTAAAAACGCAAGAAAGCCGCTATTGCACCCAACTGCTCAAATATTCCCTGTCTTACAGTTAAGAAAAATTTTGTACCAGGTACTCCCGATGAACGTTAACCATGTTTATAAAAATATTTCCAAAGAAAGTGAAAATGGCGCAGTACCGATGCGGTAGTGTCCAAGGCTAAAGCACCAATCTGGTTCGTCGGTGTCCGTTTGCGTGCATAAATTCGAGCCGGTGGCGCGTGAAATGTACAGTGAACCGGAACCGAGAACCTCCCAAACGGAATTGCTTTGCCGCGTGATTTGAAGAAGTGCTTTCGCATTTGATGCCGTTCGGAAGAGACCCTTGTAAACAAGCTGAGTAAAGATTTAAGAACGACATTCATGTAATTCAGATTTAAGCTTTAATTGAGATTTTAGCTGTCCTATTTTGTTCCCCACCTCATGCTTTCAATCTTTCTCCCATCCAGCAGGATCAGCACTTTAGCAGTATCGAAACATCGCATCGTATCGTCTGGATCGAAATTTCATTAATCTCGGTCCCTCGCTTACGACCTTAAGCTCGACTGCTTCCCCTATCCGCAGGTCATTCTCTTGCCAGCCCTTAGCTAAATTGCCCGCCTCTCCTTCTCACTCTAACACCAAAGACAAACACTCATGCAAATTTCTTCTGCACCTACCGCGCATACAAATGACGTATTTAGAGCCAAGAGTGTGACTAAAGGGGAGAGAGCGACGACAGAGAAAGTAGCAAGAGGAAAAACGAAGGTAGCGTATAAAGGATGGCAGTTCAAGAGGGTGAGAATAAGAGGGGGGAGTCAAGTTGGAAGAAAACAAGGCAAGGTCTTTATATTTCACACCCGAAGACCAGAAAGAGACTGGTACTTAGACTCGCATGCATGCACCAGGTGGAAAGTGGAGTACTTGTTTTAGAACCGCACTTGTGGAGAAAAAGGGGTGACAGGGCAAGGATACATAGATCTGCAAATGCAAGAAATGGGGAGAGAGGGAGTCAGGAAAGGAGGATGTAAAGAGATGGTTAGTGGGTTGAGAACATTAAGATCTCCTTCTAGAACATTCAAGTATTGGTGAGTTCATCCCATTAGCGGTTGTGAACTTAATCGACTTTCTGAACTTTCTTCTGAATAAATTCTGTAGGGTTAAGAGGCTTCTAAAGGAGAAAACTATAAGTTTTAGAGCATTTACTACGTCCATGGGGGATTGATAGCTGAGAATTGAAAACTGTTTTTAAGTTGAGAGGACTTTTCTTTTTTAAGAAAGTAATTGAGAGTTATGATCATTTAAACTTTTGGAATCAGTTAATAAACTTGAAGTAAAAAATCATAAGTCTGAGGAGATATAGCTTTCTAGCAAACATAAAAAATATAAAAGATTACTCTTATTCAAATCAAAGTTGGAAAAAATCTATAGGGGAAACTATGCAAGAGTAGGTCACTTTCAAAGTAGGTTATTTGAATTTATGCGAATATGCAGAAAACTTTGTTCTTAAAACTTAAACCACAGTATTTGGCACAATATTTAACAGAACTGGAAAAAATTCGTTCGAGACGTGAAAAGGAATACATGTGCGAGATATGTAAGAAAAACTTATTTTGAACATTTCCTCAAGATTGTTTCTTAAAGACATTGAAAACATTTAAATAATGCACGTTATTGACATTTTTTAACGAAAATATTCAAATGAATAGCTAATTCTTCCCACAGCGTTAATTACTGTTTACGATAATTTAATATAAATTATGTAAAATATATTTTAGTTCGCAAACAAAAAAACAAAATGTACATAAAATAATATCCATCATTTGTGTACCGAAAAAATCCGGCTATTCTTCCTTTGCAATATAAAAGTGATTAAATTAATGAAAAATGTATAGATTACATTATTGTATTGCACCTATGCAAAGTGCAAAGATTCATAGGTTTTTTTTTTACTAAATTCAGAATCTTGTCCCATATTTGTTGAACAAATTATTGGATAATTTTGTTTTATTTTTAAAAGAAGCTTAACCCGCAGCTTAAGGGTATGTGCCAGACTCTTACTTGACCAGTTCTTTTAAACGAAATTACTTATTAACTAATAACTCGAATAAATCTTTCATAACACACAATTGTGAAGGAGAAATATATAAAATGACTTTGAATATGATATTTCGACCCCTATAAAGGGTGGGTTTTTAAGTGAATTTTTTTGTCCCTATCATCTGATATGATGTTATTAATTTTAGTGCCTAGTTTTAGGGAAATTAACGTTAATTAAATGTTTTAATCCTAAATCGGGTCTGTTTAAGGCACCACGACCGCGGTTCAAACTTTTTTTTAAATAAAGCAAAATTATGCAATTATTTTTTCACCAAATGGAACATAAAAAGATTAGTGGCAAGTGATTTTGAAACCGATTTTGGAGTCTTTTTCTAAATCGAAACTTGTTAAATTTTCAAGAGGTCTATCGTGGTTGATTAAAAATAATGACTATTTGTTATTTAATATGAAAGGTGTCACTCTCGACAAATGGAAGTTTTAATTATGAATTAATTTACTTTGTTTCTTTATTTGTCATTAGCAAATTGATGGATAAAACTGACATCTGCTCAATGTTCAACAACGCTTGTGATTGTTGTCAGCAATTATTATAAAAAAATCGAATTTTTTAGCATATAACATTTTTCCTTTCTGCAAAATCACTTCGTTTTGTTTCAAAATTTGACAACATATAGTAATAATTATCATTGTATTTAACAATTCTTATAATTAAACTCACTGCTTTTTGATTTTTTTAAATTTATGTCGTTCTTTTACTCGGCAAAATATAATTTTCGAAATAAGAATAAGTGCTTTTGCCGAAAAGAAGAACCTTATAAGTGAAAGAAATTTAAACTATGAATTGGTTTATAAGAACTTATAAAAACAAGGATAATTATGTTGGTGAATGGCATATTCATTGTGTTAGGATTTTTCAGATGAAAAGTAATGACTTTGCAGAAAAAAAAAATTTTCTTTTTAAAAAGCTGCGATATCAGTGTAAACATTTATAAAAATTGTTTATAATAATAAAAATGGTTGTTGAAAGACAATCCATTGTGACAGCGTATTATTTTATAGATAAAAAGAAATGATCCCGCAGTAAAGTAATTTCTTTTGAATATCTGTGCAGCAATTAATTTTATACGACATTAAAGTAACAACCTTTTCATGGTTTAGATTGCGTTGAATCCGCCTATTTTGAAGTTATTTTACTTGACAATGTAAAAAGTGTGTAGCTTCAAAGTCCAAGGTTTTCATTATTACGAAATCTTGCTTTAAACTTATCAGCAAATAAAATAAATTGTTCTCAACATTTTTTTAAATATTATGAAATCAAGACCAAATCATACTCCTTAAATCTGGACCACGGACATATAAAAATATTATGTAATTGCTGAGGAATCATAACAACTTTAAACCCGTGGAATGTAAAAATATTTGACCTTCGTTAATGAAGGTAAAAAATAAACCTTATTTTTTCCGTAAATTGCCATCCAAGAGGAAAACACTTTGCCGAAGTTTAAGTCCGATTGGAGAACTTCAGAAATAATGCCCCATACATACTCGTTCTTGAATTTTGAAAATCAAACCAATATCTTTTAGTTATGATAATTTTTACCAACTGGGATGGTTGCACTGTCGAAAATCGAATGAGAGGCTGGGTGGTAAAACTACAACAAGAAAGATCTTGCAATGGCCTTTATTCCAATGAATTTACAAGTAATTATATATTCAGTGAGACTACTCGGAGTTTGTTTACAATAATAGCGACCGGTTCGGGACTCAGGGAGAAAGGTTTGCTTGTGGGTAACAATAATATTATTAACAGTTATTTACCTCTAATTATTACCCAGGAGAGAATTTGTCTGTATTATTTAATTTTATTATAGCAAAGATGTTTTTAATAAAATAATTAATGGTAACATTTAATTTGCGATCTGACGTTGCATCTGATAACCGACAAATCTCGTATTTGTAGTTCCGTGAAAATTTCCTTTTCACGAATAAATAATTCTTATGCTTACTTAGCATTTACGCAATATTTATTCATGTCTTTGGTCCAGAAGTAAAAAGTATCATTTTCGCTCAATTTTATGAATTTTATAGATTTTTAGGAATACTTTTCTAGATTTGTCGATGCGTTGATCACGCAAGATTTCAAAAATTATGGTTATGACCCAAAATTGTCTTAATTATCACACGGTAGTTTTTCGAAAGTCGTGGAGTTAGTCTCTGCACAGATATTCGTCTTTCAAGTTTTACTTTACTTTGAAGAATTACTTTTTTAAAACTTTTTATGTTGTTAAATATTTAAAACTATTTTTAAAGAGTTCAATATCCATTTTTTCTGTTTTTCAGAAATATTCACCGTTACATGCTTTAGAAGAACTTGAGGCTAGATATTTAATTTGGATTCTGTGTAATTTATTATTTAAATGATTACAATGTCAAACGTGGCGATTTCAATAATATTATGCTTCGATCGCTTTATTAAGCAAGGACTTCAAAAAACTTATTAGACATCATAATTGATGCAATTACAACAAAAAATACAAATATTTAGTTTGAGATTTAGCCTAATTATTATTATCAAATTATATACATGATTATACAATTCGCAACTGGAAATTCTGAAAAATTGTATGAGAATAATATTCATCAGGAAACAAGATACTATTAACAATAAAGTTACTCTTTTGATAAAGAACTGTATCGTCTTTCCCGAATTCGAGATGAGTATTTAATTATTTTTAATAAGTTTAGCTTTTCTTTTTTCCCATCAAATATGATAAAATAAATAAAACAGTGAACATTTCCTCATGAAAGCAAATGATTTTTTCCACTAAATCAAGTGTTAGAGACGTGAACAGTTTTATTTTTCTAGGAAAATGTTTAAAAAACTCTCAACTGTTATTGTTTATTAACAAAAATTATTAAATGATTTTAAAAAGTTGTACTCTTCCTTGGAAAAAAATCTTTCTACGGAATCCTGTTGCAAACAAATTAACCGTAATACTCTGATAAGAAATTTAATAGAAATCAGTGAATTTAAAATATTATAATTTTTGAACACATATTTAAATATATTTTTCAAAATTTTTTATTTATTCATAATGTGTGTTGCTATCGATAAGAAATATTTCATTCCTATAATTTCTTGTGATTTTCAATCACTGTGAAACCAAATACATATTGATTTTATGACACAATCAACACTTGCATGACTGTCAAATATGCAGAATTTCATTCATTATTTATAAAAATTTTCATAACAACGCAAGAATTGACCATATTCAGTAATTTTCCATCCTGAATATTATTCTTATATAAATTTTCAGCATTTTCAGTTAGGGTAAAATATTTTTCGGTGATTGAGCATTAGAAAGAAGTAATTATTTATATATAAGTAATTTATGACAATCAGGTTGAATCTTGAACAAAACATTTTTGTTCATTGAGTGTTACTGCAGTCATTAAGTTGCCCAATGAGTTCATCTAACCTAAGTAGCAAACGTGTTAGATTATTGTTACACTGGAACCTGGATTTCCGTAAACTAGATTTGTGCGTTCCTAGAATTGATGTCCGCGATAATTTGGCGATTAGGGGAGTCGCAGGACAGAGAGAGGCGGTGCTCAGTCAAGCGTGACAAACAGCACTCTCAGCACGTCAGTTGCATCAGGCTGCTTCATACGTCCAAATCAAACGGAAATGATTCATGTGGTCCTGTCTGTTTACATTCGGAGTCCCTGGATTTGTTTTGAAAGCCACTGCGGCCCATGTCCAAAACCGCGCACAAATCCAGGTTCCAGTGTATAAAGTTTATAAAGCGTCAATGTGGGGTCTTCAGTTCGAAGACTGTCGGTTAAAAAGATTCAGAGTAGGTTTAGCATTCAAGGAGAGATGAAATAGCGTCAATGTAGGGCCATGAGTTATACAAATGTAGGCTCTAAATATTCAAAGTAGGTTCAGAGAGGTGTTACAGCGTCAAAGTAGTTTCTTGAATATGAAGACTGTAGCCTGTAAAGATTCAAAGTAGGTCCTGTAGATTAAAATAGAGTCAAAGGAGGCTCTAATAAGGAGCTGCAGGTTCTAATTGGGGTCTAAATTTTGACTCGGATAAGCCAGTGTATCAATGACGATCTTCCTTAGTTTTCAGTCATGATTAATTGTTAATTTTACTATGTCAATACTTCATAATAAATTAATTTTATTCATCCTGATTTCCTAGGTACAGAAATATTTTTTCTTATTTTACAAAAATAGGAAAAATTTAATGTTAACTTTAGACCCTTGACTGTAAATATGGTCTTGATTCTGTCAAGGCATTAACAAAATCCGAGGTCAACATCGTAGCTAAAATAAAAAATTCTAGGAATGGAATTCTCGAACTTAAACTAATAGGAAGAGATGTTGATCAGATTTGAATTTAAAACAAAAATAACACTTGAACAATTTAAGTTCGGAAACAAGTCAGAAACTCCGTGAGGAGTAAGGTGAAATTATCGTGTATATAAACGTTATTATTGCACATGTTACAACCTGTTTACCATAATTATATTGCAGTTAGAAACTTGGAAACGACACTACCTATTCTTTGCATATTCATTATCAGCAATCACCACAGTTGCGTGAGTATTTATTACAGTTCCATTCATAACTGCTGCATTTAAAATTGAGTAGTTTCTTTATTTCCCATTCTGTACATAAAACTGTCCTTAGGCATATATAGGTACTTGGAACATTAGCAATTTATTTTTCATTTATTCAGTTTTTTAATTTCGTTACACAAGTATGAAATTTATCGTCACTTTACGAAAATTTATGTAAAGTTTATGAATGAACTAAAGTAAAATATTTAGGATCAATATTTAAGTATTTAAGAGCGTGTGATAGTCTATCACGTGAGCAATTACATGTTTTATATTCGGCCGCTTTACAGTTTAAAAGATGTGATTATTCCGTTCAAATTTCAGGAAATGGTTAAACATATATAAGGACACGTCTGCCTGTCCAGTTTGAGTTTTCATTTTGTTTAAATAGTGAAATTTTTGTTTTGTTTTTTAATGCAACTGAGAACAGGGCCTTAGGACCCTAGCTAAAATATAATTAATAAAATTGCATCATTTAAATAAACCAAAAACTCAAATGGGCCAGACAGACGTGCGCTTATACATTTTGAAATATTTCCAAAAATATCAGTACAACATATTAAAATTTGGCGTGCTTTAGAACTGAGACTCCATTAAAACTCTTTTGGAGAGTTTCTTTTTAGTTATTTGATATTCGATAGATAGGGACATACGAACAGATCTGCAGTCGGCAAAAGTTTTAAATATAACCATAAAAACTGTCACATCTTATGTCCATTCTCTTTCTTTCAAAGGAATGACTAGTCTCTATCATTTTAGTTTCTTTAATATATTTTTCCAAGTGCAATGCTATTATATCTGTATTATAACATAAAAGGTGCACCATTAACTTGTGAAATCTTCGAAGTGAATCGAGGAAGAAAATGAGTTCTATAATAAAAGTCTCCATTAGAACTTATTGCTTGGGTTCCTTTAGAGAAATTTATCATTTTCGGTTCCTCTTCGGGAAGAGCGGTTATTTTTTGCTGCAGCCCTCTTGGAACCAAAAATAGATTCTAATAGGAACACTAGTTTTTTGTAAACACGAAATTTCACCGCAATTTTTCAAAATTGTATACTATTATGCAAAACAAGAAAGTGGTAACTACATTTAGGATTGGCCACCTGATGGTTCAGTTTCTTGTGGTCTAAGAATTCAGGTCAAGTCAGTTAGCCGGCCTTGTACCATCAATATTTATTGCATTAAGCATGAGAATACTAAGAAAAATAAAAATTCAAATTTACAGCTAAAATACGCGAGATACGATAAAATCTCCACAAACAGAATTTTTCACCTAAAAAAGACCTACAAAATTGCTCTTGAAAATTTGGTTGTATGTCCGCAGTTTTTCTTTTGAAAGTAAAAAATTCCAAAAAAGAATTTTAAAAACTCAAATTTAGAGTCCAGCAAAGCAAAATACGATGACAAATCCAACAGTAAAGCATTTTTTATTGGGACTGTTGTTATAGGAATCATATAGTTCATTCGTAAAATTAAAGTTTTTACAATCTCATCATTTATGATAGAAGGTATTAGATTTGCTCGTAACTTTTTTCATTGATTTTAGTTCGCAAAGATATATTTTTGAAATTCTAAATAGTTTGAAATCTTTTCTTCTGCAAAATTAGTTATTTCAAGACATTTTAGATGAAAAAAGATCTTTTTATCAATTTTTATATTTGCTCTATTCAATAAGCAAGGTATTAACTTAGTTATCGTCGGCATTTGTATTTGCGTTGTAAATATTTTTCGCAGCACTATTATGACGCAATTTTTTATCTGGATGAGTAAATATAAGGTGCTTAACGAACGTTATCATAACTGCCGAATTTTGAAATCTTCCTAAAAAGTAGGGGTACATTTAGTGTATATGAATATGTTTGTTAAAACCCGAAATGAGCTTATGTGCTAATTTAATATCCAGTTTGAAGGGTTATTACTGGTTAAAACTGGTTTGCAATAAATTCAGGTTTTAGCGGTAGCATATATTAACTATAAAAAGTGAGAACAGTAAAGGAGTATTGAGTCATTCAGTTACAGAGCTTAAAAAAACTTATAGTTAAAAGCATTCTAACATTAATAAAAATGCGTTTTTTAATTTTTGTCTTGCTTTGCTACTTTATTTACAGTAGTGAATGTGTAGATATTATACATTTAAGCCGAGCGACTGCCAAGCGTGAGTTTTATAACATTTAATTTAATTAATAACATTTGATGTTTCAAAAAATTAACCAATACTTAATTCACAACAATATGATGAAATGCAATATATATTTGAGCGGCTGATAATAAAAAGTGGAAATATCTTGAGGGTGAGTAAAAACCAGCTATAGAAAAGTGCCTAAAAAAATTGGATATAATATCACGTCTGTAAAAAGCAGAGATAGAACAGTGGCAGTAAAAAGTAGACAACGGTACTTGGGCCGTAAGAAACAGGAATAGAAAAACTCGGCAGTAAAAAGTGGACACGGGCGTGCAATCGGCAGTATTCGGTGAGTTGGCTCTGTTACGCGATGCGTTCGGCCAGCTTCGTGTACAGCCGAAAATGCACGAGGCCCGACTTCACGATTCGGTTTCATCGACTATTCGAAGCTTAGAGTTGATTTTTGATTTCAAAACTTGACACCATGTTATGAAGTCTTGAGATATTTAATGACTATGTTTGTCAGGAATTCTTATGGAATGTTTAAGACTATCCGATTCTACAGTTTCATTTTTCATTATTTATGTTTTATTTTTCAATTGATTTTAAATATTGTACAGTCAAAATAATAATAAATGATCATTATTTTCAATTTTTTAAATTAATCAACATTATTACTGTATACTTACCTCTGATACTTACCTTTCTTTTCATGCTATTTTAGGCTGTGATCGCATTTTTGGCTATTTTAAGAGAAAAAGTCATGTAGTTATTATGTTTTCTTAATATATAAAAACTTTACAAAACCTTCAATGTCTGAAAATACTTATCTCAACACTACAACATTTCGTTTTTACAATTTTATTTTAATTGTAAAATAATTTTAATTGGAAATTAATTGTAAATAACTGTAAAATAAAT
>CAKNWT010332710.1:0-27789 GCA_932066315.1 Andricus coriarius
TAATATGGTACCCGAATTTATCACATTAAGTTACAGATAAAAAACTATATTTTATGTTTAGGCATTCACGATAAAGCTCAAAATAACGAATACACACTAAATCTGAAGATATTAAATTGGTATGAAACAGAATGATTCAACAATGCGACAGCCTTTTGTTTCTTTGTTTGATATAGAGTTTCGCGACAATTAAAATGAGCTGCAGCAATAACAAATTTTTGATTATTTTTAGTAAAAACATGTTTGAAATAATTATCCACATATGTAAGTAGTAATATAAATCATTTATGAAAGTACCATCTACTGATTACGTACACATTAAAAGTTCAATAATTCAGAAATATTTTTAAATTATTTTAAATTAAAATATGTACAAAAAGAAGTCGTAAGTAGACAAAAATCATGATTTAAAATATTTTATGTATTTAAATTTAATGACAATTTAAGATGTATGAGAATTTTTTCATTGCTGCGTATCTTTTGCAGAATAATTATAGGTGTAAGTACTATATTTTAGAATACTTTCTATCAATAAATAAATCGTTAACGACAAGGAAAATATCATTTAATCAAATAAAAAATAAATTCTCTCCTATTTTCAAGTTTGACGATAATCTACGAAGTATGCGGATTTTTTGCTGCATAATTTTCGGAGAATAATTATAGTTGTGAATACTAAACCTTTTCGCATATATTTAAAAAATTGATTTCGCAACAAAATAACAAAAAATTAGTTATTATTCGTTATTTTGAGCTTTGTTGTGCATTCGCGAACATAAGATATATTTTTTTATATATAATTTTTTATGGGAGATCCGCGAACCAAACTACAATTTTTGGACTCCCAATGAAATTGAAAAAAATATATATACTTTTTTTATTAGCTAATTTCAATGGGTATATTTTTAAGATCCAACGAATTTTGCGATTCGTCTACTTTATCATATGTAATTTAAAAGTGAATTTTGAAATTACTTTGAAAATTATAACTTCTGCCATTAAACATTTATTTTGATCGAATTTTGAATTTATTTTTAAATGTCATTGAAAAACTTCCAAAATCTTAGGTCAATCATAATATTTAGAAATTAATTTTAGTTGAAAATTGCGATGTTTGAACTGAAAAAATAATTGGTTATTGTAATTCTTTTATATAACTTATACAACTGGTACTGAAATTATTATTTTCATAAATTATTTGGAAAATTAATAAAAATGAACTGTAAAATAATATTATTTTATTGATTCAAACTTGGAATTTTTTGGCTATTTTATTTATTTTATAAAAATAATTATTGTACATTGTTCAATTTTCACTTTTAAGAATTAAAATATTATTTGCTGATTGCAAGTACAGATGAGAAATAAGTTACAAAGCTTTTCCTTCTCTGATATTGTTTTTGTTTTTAAATTATTTTGTGAATAATTTTTATATTATTTGTATAATTTTTTTTAATCGATCGACAATTATCAGTGTCCCGGGATTTTGAAATCAACATGAAATTTTAAATGGAAAAGGCTGAGTTTTTGAACAAATGGAAAAAAGAAGTATTCGTTATTAACTATTTGTAAATGAAACTTGAGTCACTTCTTAAAGGAATGTTCAAAGAATAATTTTCACCCAATAACTTTTCGTTTTGACCTATTCAACCCCCTTGTATTGTGTACGGAATTACCCTTAAAAAACAACAAAATAACAGTTTTATGTAAAATTCATGCTAAAGACGGTATTTTTTGGAATTTTTCAACATGAATTATTTGTATTGAATAAGTGACAAGATTTGAAGTATGTTTCAACTGATTTTTTATTGTTTAAACAATTATGATTTGTGTAAACAATCTCTTTTCCTGTAAATCGTGAAAAGTTAATCTATGGAATTAATGGCATAATTAACGAACATTGAGAGTGCTTTATTTTTTAAGGAGACTTGGTTAATTAATGTTCAGGGTAATATGTTTTGTGAAAGATAGTGTGCAATTATTTAAACAATTTTGATTTTTTTAAATAATAATTTATTAGAATTTTTTTAGTTACGTGATGTGTAGATTTTTTTTAGATCGATTTCGTTGAGATAAGATAATACTGAATAATAAACGACATAGCGTAAGTTCGAAAAAAACTAGAATTTTCTCCATATTTCCTATTAATAGGAGAAAGTGATATTCATTGTTTAAATAATTGAAAATTGTTGCAATAATTGACAAATATCCTAAACAAAAAATATGACACTTAATATTCATTAATTTTGTCAATAATTCCAGATAATGCTAACTTTGTGTGACTTGGTGGAAATAAAGAAACTATAAAAATAGAAATTGCTTACAAAATTGCCAAATATTTTTAAAACAATATTATTTTTGACATTTATCAACTGCATTGTTTATCCCGAAAAATAGTAACTTTTCACGATTGACTGTAAGGAAAAATTGTTTAAAGAAATAATAATTGTTTAAAAAATTGAAAATTAGTTCAAATATATTTGAATTTTACATAAAACTGCTATTTCGCATTGTTCAGGGCATTTCCCGGACACAATACAAGGGTGTTGAATGGGCCTAAATTAAAAGTTATTGGGTGGAATATTCCTTCATAAGTGACTATAAACTTAAATTCACAAAAAGTTAATAACAAGTACTTCTTTTTTCCACTTTTTCGAAAACTGAGCTTTTAACATTTAAAATCCCATGTTAATTTTAAAAGCTCGGTGCACAGAGTAATGTTGAACGATTAAAAAAAATTGAATTTCTTTGTCCCAAAAACAAACAAATTAGGGGGATCGATAACCGAAAATAAAAAATTTCAACAGTTATAAGTTTGGAATACCCTATTCAACACACTCTACAATTAGATTGTTTCTTCATACCGATCAAAAAATGTCAGCTACAATTTCCTGAAAAATTCCTGTGACACTTTCTTCCAAACTTTCCGTCCACCAATTAAAAAAAGGCTTTACCCTACTTTCTGCATCCCTTACATGCTCTTGACTTTCCCAATTTAATTAATTTCTTCACTCTCTTTTTCTTGTTCTCTCAAATTGCAATGAATTGATTATTATTTACAAAAAGAAAAACCCGTAGAAGACACGATAGTGTATAATACAGTGCGTGTGAATTAAATAGATCGTTAGAAGGAAAATCGCCCGGAGAGAAAAAGTTCGATGAGTGTGATTGATATCCGTGATTACGATCAGGCAGTAGCAAATGATGCTGAAGGTGGTCCCAGCTGATGTGTATAAAAAAAAGAAGATTGTGCGGGAGCTTTGGAGAAACTTACGAGGGGCCTGGCGCCCCAGTACCAGGATTTGACACGTTGAGTGAGGCCACCGAGTAGGTGAGACCTCCAACCACCGAAACCTCCCCCACTCTCCGAGTTCCTCTCCTCCCTTCCTTCTTCATCATCCACAGTATCGCGATCACGATCTCTCCTCCTTCCATTACCGATCATCTCGGCGTCGCTACCATCGCAACCTCCGTCGCTCTCCTAGTCCCCATAAACGGCCCCCAAAAGAAAAACACGGAATCCTCATTAGTAGACCTCCACTTTTAGGCAATTTTTTTTACTCTAATTGCAGAATGCAATGCCGAACTCACAAAAGATTCACCCAACCGATGTTTTTCATTCTCACACCTTGATGTATAAATTAACAATTCACGCCAATTGTGAATTTTAGTTTCGGTTCATAATTTTTTAAATGAAAGCTCATAACTTGAGTGTTAATTTGCCGAAGAAGTAATATGCGCTTTTTCGTCCTTTTCGAGAAAATCAACTTTGAAATATTCGTACAAAGCCATATAGAGTTTGGCGAAAAACACTTCCACAATCGGCCACTTTCATAGTCGGAAGGTTGCGTGTTCTATTCTCGCTGCCTGCACTTTTTTATATTGTATTTATTAAAATGTTTATAAATGTAGCTTCCTTCAATAATATTTTTCAAGTTTTTCAAAACTTTATCATGTTTTTTCGCAAACAAATTTAATTTCTATAAATGCTACTCATTTTTTTCATATACTGTTTACCAATTATATTTAAAATTGAAAGTACGAACGACTGAACGAGGCTTTTTAAACGGAAACTTTTATTGCATTAAAAAAGTTATTATACATATTTTTTGAATATTATTGCAGGAAATGATATTTATAAACATTTTAATAAATAAACAGTCAATAAAATAATAAAAAAGTTCAAGAAGCGAGAATTGAACACGCAACCTTCCGGCTATGAAGCCAAGCGCTACTGCCTGAGCTACCTGCCGATTGTGAACGATTTTTTTGCCAAACTCTTTATAACCTGTAGCAAATATTTCCAAGTTAATTTTTCCGGAAACGGCGAAAATCCCACATTACTGCTTTGGCAAAATAATACTAAGGTAATGCTTTCATTAAAAAAATTATGAACCAAAACTAAAATTCACAATTGACGGTCTCCCCTAGTAAGAGAAATTTAACTGCCAAATAATCCTAATATTTTAAAATGAATAACCTTAGAATTAAAAATAGTACCGTTTCTAACTAAAGACATCTGAAATGTGTCCGCTTTGACAGATGAAATGGTTTAAGGCGTCACGTTTCGATCACCGAAGTTAAGCATCGCTTGGCTCGGTTTTTTCTCGGATGGGGGCCGACGTACCAGATGGAGTATCTTTTATCATCTTTTAAGCTGCGTTCACTCTCTATTGAATACTAACACTAATACCTCGGCTAATGCCGAGTCATTTTTAGTCATTCTTTCATTAGTTATTCTTGAGGGCATGTGACACTTCCGATTCCTACCTTACCTACATTTTTTTCGTTGACTATATCAATTCCACACGAGATCAGGTATGAAACTGAATGTTTAGGGAAATAAAGAAAATGGGCTAAAAAATGTTTATTTAATAATAGATTTTTCCTTTTCTTTGTTTTCCCCAAATTTTCAGTACGATATCGAACTCATTTCGTGTGGAATTGCTATGATAAAAAAAATTTCGATAAAGTAAGAATCGCGGATAAGTGTCACATGCGCTTAAGTTTCATAAGCATTTCTTGAAAAAATTGGAAATTAGTGTGGTCAATTTTTTTTTAAATTTTCATGCTGTCACCGCAAAAATTGGCTTACGGAACGCAAACCCGAAGAAGCTTAACACGCATTTCCCGTAAGAAAAGAACGATTTTTTTGTACATTTTGGCCAGAATCATCAATATTAGGCGTATCACGTTGTCCCGAAACATTTCTCTTAACAATTAGCCATAAAATACAAATAAAAAATTACTCTTTAATTTTCATTCTTATAAGCCTGTTTTATAGGGTCCAAAAAAATACCCGTACGTGAAACATTGGGCTTTGCGAGTATTTGGGGCTAATTATTATTTTTTTGTGGGTTTACTTTCGTACACATTCTTTGTAATGCATAAAATATTACTTTCTACTGATAATATTTAGATATTTGAAACAAGTTTTTAAGCCATTTATTTTTGTTTGTAGCAATTTTTTCTTAAAGTTTATTATTATTTAAAACAATATTCTGTTAGAATAATGCTAGAAATTTGCGGTTTTATCTGAAATTTTCAACTCTTTGTCAATTTTCCACTTAGGGCCAAGTAATAATTAATCAAAGTTAACAACAATAATTGTTTAAACAATGTATTATTGTTTGTCATTATCTTTTTCAACCATATTAAATTGTTCAAAAAATTATATTTGTTAACTTTGATTATTTGTTACCTCGCCCTAAGTGAAAAGTTGACAAAATTTTAGTTATAGATAATTATAAACAATAAATAATTGTTTAAAAAATTATGTTTGTTATTATTGATTAATCATTACCTCGCATTATAAGGAAAGTTGACAAAAAGTTTGAAGATTTCAGAAAAAATCTCAAATTTCTAGCATTACGCCAAATACCTGCAAAACCCAGTCTTTCACTTATGGGGTTTTTCAAGATCCTATAAAACAGGCTCATGTGGACGAAATTCAATAAGTGATTTTTTATTTGTATTATATGGCTAATTTTTTAGAGAAATGTTGAGGGACAACTCGATATGCCTAATATTGACGATCTGTCCAAAATGTACAAAAACGTCTTTTTCGCATGGGAAATACGTGTGAAGTTTACGAGGTTTGCGGAAACCTCTAAATATAAATTTTTTCAAGAAAAATGAAATACCTTTTTTATTATTCAAACAAGTTTGGAGTTTCAGAGCGTGAAAATAGAAAAAAAAACTTTCTAATGCTATTTTGTTAAAAAATGTTATTGTTATTTTTTAGGCTTAAAAGAAAGCTACCATTTTTTCTTTTAAGAACTTTAAGTTTATTTTAATATAAAAATACTTATTATCCACATTTTTAACCACAAGGTCCTTAAAGGAAAAAGCTCAGCTTTTTTTTAAAGCGAAAAAAGTTCAAGAATATAGTGGAAATTCGAAAAACAGGGATAAATTATTTTTGTCTTTCACTTTTTAGGGTAAAACGTTCATTTTTTCAAAAAATGATAGTGATCAATGAAAAGGGCGTTAAAAGTAATATCGAAACTATACTAGACAATATTTTTGTATTTATATATTAAATTAGTCACAAACTGTCGAAATCGATGGTAATCTCAAAAAGTTCACCACCTCGCCCTTGGTAAATATTTGGTAGTAGACAATATTTTTTTATTCATATATTAAAATAGTTCCAAATCGTCAAAATCGATATAACTCACAAAAAGGCTAAAAAGTTCATCCCTAGCCATGAACTGACAGCAAATTCTTGAAAAAATTATTTAGTTTTTTTTTATTTGATAAACAAAATGGAAAAATTAACTTTTGAAGAGAGCAATTTTTTATAAAATCTTTAGGATCATTCCAAAATGCCTGGAATTAGTAAAGGAACTCTCCAGTAGGATGCAGAAGGTGAAATACAATATTCAAACAAAAGCAGTGTTTGCACTGAAATTAATAAAATTAAAAAAATTACTTGTTATTTTATGAACAAATTTTATGACCAATTATCTGCTTCAGCTATTCGTGATGGAATAATAACCGTTTTTATTACGGAATCGACCAAACGTTATTAATTATTGACATCCATTTATTATGTTTGGTCATCTAAACACATTAAAAATTAAATAATTAATTCAGCCACTAATTCTGCTCTAAAACTTTTTTTGTTCATAAATGTTAAAATTTAGTAAAAACTAAATAACTTAACGCTGCCAATCTTTACGAAACCATTTTAAGCTGCTTATTTTTGATCATAACAAACTCAATACATTTTTAAACTTCCGCATCCTACTAAAAATATTTCTGAATAATTGCTTTACTACTTTTTACAATTTTTTATTTTCTTTAATAAATAAAAATGTACTAAATAACCTCATACAATCACAATAGGTGTTCTAAATCCCTTTTAAAAATATGAAAATATATCAAATTGGTCCTATTTTTAAAAATAAAAACTGTTTCTTATCACCTCCATATGTTACGGACAGATGCATTCATTATGTTGATAATAAGTTGGCGGAAAGTATATTTCTATTATGATTGTGAAATATTTATCGTGATTGATAATACAGAAAAAAACAAAGAGTAAAACCTTTCAGGCAAAAATGCTGAGGGTAATCTCGGTATGCAAAAAAATGAATATTATTTAAACAATGATTTTATTTTGTCGATCAGTGTTATTGAATTATTTCTAATGTTAAATATTGAATAGTGTCAATTACTGGTCTGTCGTTTGTTGGAGAAATGAGAAAAAATCTACCTCAGCCCGGATTTGAACCTGCAACGCCACCATACATGAGTGGAGCGTTAATCAATTACGAAACTGAGGCTGTAGTAGATAATTTATTATTTCTTCTATATCATATAATGACGTGGGTCTGGGTCACACCATCGACACTATTTAATAGGTAACGCAAAAGTTTAATTAATTATCCTGATTGAAAAAAACATCAGTGTTTATAGTTATATTCTGATTCGGAGAAAATTCTTCAGACTCAAGTATTCATTAAAATAGTTTCACAAGGTACAGACAGCAGATCAGTAATCGACATTATTTGATACTTTATATCAGAAATTACTAGATCTTATTGATTTAAATCGAAATTCATAGTATCACTGTTGGCTCAAATAAATAATTATTGTCTTATTGAATATTCATTTGAACCAATAGTTTCTGCTCTTAAAAGTAGCGGGAAAGTGGGTACTTTTGATTCAATAGCACAAATTCAACATCCCTTCAAACCTTTATGAAAATAATGAATGCAGAAATCTGTAATTTTTGGAACTGATAAATGATTTAAAGGAACAGGTCTGCCTTGCACGGACAAATTCTTAATTGAAAAAATTAGGTCAATATGATAACTTTAAAATTTTGGAAAAGTTCGCTAGAACCTCAATTCTGTTTATACACTGTCATAAAAACCAATATAAATAATAATTCATTCTATTCAGGAAATTTTGAGGAAATTTGATAAAATAATTCAAAAAATATCAAAAATACCTAAGCTAATTTAAAATTCTTATCTACTTGAACTTTTCACTCCATGTCACGAAGAATTCAAAATATAATAAATATGCGACAACTTTTCATACAATAACATATGGTAGACAAATTTTGCTTAATTTACATAATAAAGAGTCTGAATTGAAAAAATTCGTCAGGTGAATGTCTTTTTCTAGTGAATTCGGCATGGATTTAACCAATTTCATTGTTTTCTTATTTTTTAATTTCGGCTGAAGCTGCAACTTTTCGAGGTCAATTGGGTTTCGTCTGCTATTGGAATTTTGTATAATTTTATTTTATTGCCTGTATTTTTAGAGATTGCAGTGATGACTGCTGCGGCGGATTAAGGCTTTGGAGCAGGGATTTAATGTTTTTAATACTGCCGCGACTTTTGGTTTTTAAGCCTGATATATGAGTTTCGAATCAATACAAAAGATAACAAAGAGCGTTATAGGAAAAGTTGCTATATTTTTATTTGTATTAAATTACCACCGCAAACAGTTTGATAGTTTTTATCTCCATAAAGTGGTATCAATAAAGTTTGAAATGCTTTTTTATTGTAATAAGGAATACAGAGTTGAAAACGCTCAAACTTTTTATTGCATTTAAAGAAGACAGTTTGATACAAAAGTTTCTCAGTGAGGTGCCACAATAATTTTGAGAAGATTATTATATTTTCTAAACAAGCTAAGAGGATCAAGATCTAGAACTGCCTACTCCAAAATTTTAATCCGACAGACATATAATTTAACTCTGAGATGGAGTTATCCTTGTTCCCAATTTAATTTGTGGACATTTATGACCTAATTCCTGAAACTTTTTAATTCCTAAATGACGCGCTATTGATCGCGAATAATAATGATCGGAAATAGTAACGTCCATCACACCTAACAGCAGCAGACCTGTGCGAATTTGTAAAATGATTTAAAATTGATTTTGGAATTTATATTTTGCTTTGAGAATACGTAAGCGCTAATCTAAGACATCGCATTATAATTTTACTGACTGCATACAAAAATCATAATTATGATTAAAACATAAAGTTAGTGGGAAATTGGATAGTGGGAAGTTTGTATACAATGCTGAAAATAATTGTAAATCTGTTTGTTCTGGGCACTGAAGCTTGTAATTGAATGTAATTGAAGAACTTTGATATTAATACCAATTACACGAGTAGCTGATGCGAAAAGTTTCTACTAATAGAAATCGAAAACTCGTTAACTAAGACGTCTTGATTGTAATTAGTCACTACTTCGTCAGCATCCAGTTAAACAGGCTGACGGTTAAAAATAACTTGTCAACCTGAAGATCATATAATTAAGGTATTTTCGGTAATGATAATTAGGAGTTGATGGAACAATTTATAGAAGATTCGTCAATAAAAGTCTTAAATTAGTTTTGAAGAGTTTGATTTTTTTCTAGTTTAGCCGAAACTATGCAAGATTTAGGTAACTCAAATTTCCAAACGTTTATATAATTTAATCAAACAAAACAATTCATAAAATCAATTATTCGCCTGTTTTTAATGTTTTTGAGAAACATTTTTGAGGCTTGATTTTCACGCTTCATACTTCATACATCGCTTCTGATGAAAAAAATTAGAGATGGAAAAATACTTCCTCTTGCATAATTATTGCAAATATCACTGATGGACTCCAAACTCCAATGGTTTTAATAGGGTAAAATAGCGAAAATTACTCTAACTATTGGAAAAAATGATCGAACCGAGATAATAATATTGATTTCTTATTTTCTGTGAAGTTATTTTCGGGTCATTCAGTAATAACAATTAAAATAAGCATTTGTCAATGTGAACTACTCTTTCTGACCTACTCGTCAAAAACGCACCTATTAACAAAACATTCTTGAAGCCTAACTAAAAAAATAGACGGAGCAAAATTATCAAAAATCTTGCACTCATTGTTGTTGACTACCTGATTGGTTGCATAATTCGTGGATATGACTTTAAGTAACTTTTTTCAGTTGGTTCTTTTGAATTTTCTTGAATTTTGTAAATCACATTATTTCCAAATGTGACATTTTAATCCTAAAAATTTATTTTTAAAAGAGAAACTTTAAACTGTAAATGATTCTTTAATAGTAAAGGCAACAATCTTCTGTTCTTAACGATTTTCTGCACCGTCAACTTAGTAAATCAAAACTTCCAAATAAGTAATTATATTTGATTATAAAAATGATTTCTGAATGTTTCCAAACATTATTAGTGATATAAGAAAAAAATTTAATTAAATTTTTTTTTTAATATTGTAAAATAATTCTGTTCTTTACATTTTGTAACCAGACTATAATTTGTAAACTTTTTCACACATGATAAGAGATGATAAAAATTTAATGATGGACAGAAACTTAGAATATAGACTGAAGGTAGCGATACAAATATTGTCGGTACGGGTAAGAAAAATTTTTATGCATTTTTTTGTGAAATATTAATTTAAAGATAATATTTAAAAATATTTAAAAATATTTCAAATGGTTTCCTAAAATTTCGGAAAAGAATGTAGAAGATTTCAAAGCAAATATGTTCAATTGTTCAAGATTTCAACATTTTAGAAAAAATTCGAATACGTTTAGGAGATATTTAAAAGTTTTGAAAGGATACAAAAATAATTCTATTTAATAAAAAATGTAGATTTTTGAAGATTTCGAACAAAAAACACGGCTAGCTTCGATTATGTTCTACTTAAAGTTGATTGCACATCCTTTGTCGTCTTTTGGGGATGCTCCTCGGCTATTTCATGCAAAGAAAGAAAAATCGTACTACACGTTTTTGAGATAAATGATTTTTTAATTTTTGACCAGAAAAATTCAAAATTTCCCTTTATGGAATCTATAAAAATATACTCTTACTAGATTTTTATTTTGTGTATTTTAAACAATTTTCCTCCGCTCCAAACAAATAAAAAGTCGATAAAAATTAACTAATATAGCATTTAGTTTAACGAACCTCGACATTTTATTTTCAAAAACGTTTGTTTTTCGTTCAGAAACAATTTAAAAAACATTTTAGATGAGATTATTAAGGTTTCTGACCTTCTGAATAAAGAAAAATTGGGTTTATTTCTAAAATTGAAGAAAAATTTTTAACGATTAAAAATCTAATTTTTGTCGAAAACGACGCCAAAAATGAAAAGCAACTCATACTATAAATTATATTGTTCGTCGCTTTTGAGGAAAATGATATATTTAATTGTTAAAAATTATGTTCCTTCAATTTTAGAAGTAAAAACCAATTTCTCTCTAATTTGAAGCTCAGGCACCTTAATCTTCCCATCGAATATGTTCTTTACATTTTTATGAAACTAAAAGCAAACATTTAAAAAAATAAAATGTTGAAGTGCGTTAAAATACAAGCTATTTTGATCGATTTACTCTATTTTTTGGAAAAGTTGGTTAAAATACACAAAATAAACAACTAGCAAGGTTATAATTTTATAGATTTCAGAAAGGTGAACAATTTTGAACCATGAACTGCTATTCATATTTTGCTTTGTTTTTGAGAAAAATGAGTTTTTTAATTATTAAAAATAAAAAAATTGTTTTTCTCAAAAAATCACAGTACAATTTTCTTCTTTATTGACTTAAAATAACCGCGCGCATGCCCAAAACATGTAAAAAAGAAATACTAGATGTGCAAAGCACTTTTGGGTTAAACTTGATCGAGACACCGTGATCGAGGCTAACCGTGAAAATTTAGAAACTTTTTAAGAATTTTGAAATGTTTCAAATAAATAAAATTTTTTAAAAAGATTTCGCGGAAAATTGTAAATGATTTTTTATTTTACAACATTTATCTTAAGAGAATATTTATCAAGATTTCAAAACATTCCAATAAATTTTCAAAATATTAAAAAAAGAATCTGGAAGATTTGAAGATAATTTTTTTAATTTTTTCAAAATTGTAGGAAAAATTAAATTTTTCTTTTAAATTACGTAGAAGCTTTTAAAATAATTTTAAATAATAAAAAAATTTTAAAACCTAAAACAAAATGTAGATTTTTGAAGATTTCGAAATAAAATTTGGAAGTTTTTAAAAGATTTTGTAGGAATTCCTTCGAATATTAAAAGTGATTATTAATATTTAAAATTTAATTTTAAGATAATATTTTAAAATATTAAAATACATTACAAAAGAGTTCCAAATTTTTCAAAAATAAAACAGGAAGATTTTTAAACAATTCTAGGAATAGTTCGATTCAGTTTGTAAGATATTTAGGAATTTTGGGGATTTTGAAAATATTGAACAAATTTTAAAAGTTTGAAAGATTTTCGAACATTTATAAAATATTCTTCAATTTTTTCCAACCGACAAATAAAATTTGGTAAAATCCTGTTTATTAAAAAAAATTCTTAGAAATTTTCTAAATACTTTTTCGACATATATAAAATCATCAAAAATCTTTTGGAATTTTTCTAGAAGCCTGGGAAAATTATATTCATACAACCTTAAAGAAAATAAACAAAGAAAATAAAAAATAAAGTCATTAGAAATTTTTATTATGTATTAAAAAAATTTTTTTCCCTCAAAGTATAATTTGACTAAATTTTTTTAATCGTGGACAGAAAAATATTATTTGGTTGCAAATTCAACCTTTTTTTTTAAATTTGTGCTTGTGGTTTGAAAATTTATCTATTGGTAGAAATTTAATATTTTTTAAAAATTAAAATTGCAAATGTTTGGTTTGAAATACAAATATTTTTTTTGGGTGAGAATTCAACTATTTTTTGGCAAATTCGTCTTTTTGTATGAATTCAAATCTTTTTAATTAAAAATTAAAAACGTTTTTTAGTTTCATTCTCATTTTTTATTATCGTCATCGCCTTACGGACGTGTAAACGTTAATTTTATTCTTATATTAGTTGACATTTTTTGTCGACTTTATCTTTTATTTTCGTATGAACTCTTAATTGAATCATACAAGGTGAATTGTAATTTTGTTTTGCTAAAATTATTTAAAATGTTCTCGTTTTTGTACTTGTTCTATATCTTGGTGTTAAAAAAAAAATAAGCCTGAAGAGGTTGGCGAACTAAGCTGACGAAACGTCGCAAAGTAATTGTGAATTATTTTTGAAATTTACCCCTATTGATCGAGAAACAACCTTTTCTTCACTTCAAGAAATTTGTTTGCACATATTCTATTAAATCCAAATGGCCTACTCTTTAAAGTGACCTACATGCTAGTGTATAGTTTCCGCTATTATAATTTATTTGTAACAATTTGGTGATTTTAATTTCATTGTTAATTTAATTTTGTGTTTTCAATATTGGATGACTCTAATACGTAGAAATTTTTTTCACAGGATGATCTAGATTTGTGTAGAACCAGTTCCCGATGTGACTATTCTTTGTTGATTCTTCATATTAAATTTGTAGGATAGACTCACACTCCTATACAATATACGTGGAAACGATTTAATACTTGTCTCTAATTATTGACCTACATTGTAAAAATCGTACAAAACACACTGAATTCAGCAGATACGACGGAGAGACGATAAAACTTTCTCCACAATTCACATTGCTCTATTATTCTTGCGTTTTGTCCTGCAGTATATCCTGTTATCAAAACCGCAGAGGTCAATGTTTGAGGTTAGAGATTATTCAGCTCGGGGATATTGGTACTAATTATGCAGTAGAGAATGTAGCGCTTCGCGCTATTAATTTCTCGAAAATGTCGAAAATTCATACGTTGATTGCAAATTCCTGACATGAACCGAGAATTCCGGAACTATGTTCGATACTCTATTTTCTGCAGTATGTCTACCATAAACCTTACCAAGGTAGCCGCAGATCAGTGAAAATATGGAAATCAGGGAAAAGTCAGGGAATTTTGTTGTTCAAAAAAAGTCACGGAAAATTCAAGGATTTTGAAAGAAAATGGTAAAAGTCAAGGAGTTTCTGTAAGAATAACTATCAAGCACTATTGAATTCAGGACTATAACTATTTCTGAATTTTCTTGAATTCTTTTGAAATATTTTAGGGTATTCGAAATCTAATAATACATTTTTAATATATTTCAATAATTTGAAGAGATTTCAAAGGATTTTGAAGATTTTACGGTATTTTTGAAAATTCCAAGGAATTTTCAAGAGTTTTACACATTTTTAAAGAGTATCAAAAGATGTCAAAGGATTTGCAACATTTTAGGACATTTTAAGAGATCCCAAGGAATTTTCAATTTATTTCAATAATTGGAAGGAAGTCCAGAGGATTTTAAAGATTTGTGAGTATTTCTAAAACTCTCATGGAATTTTAAAGAGCTTTAAAAAGTTTCAAGGAATTTCAAAATATTTCAAAGGATTTTAAATATTTTAGGGTATTTTAAAAGATTCCCAGATATTTTCAGTAGATTAAAAAATTTCAAGGAATTTACAATAATTTGAATGATTTTAAAGGATTTAAAAATTGTTTCATTAGGATTTAAAGAATTTCCTAGAATTTTGGATTAAATGGAACGATTTGATAGGACCTAAAAGGTTTTAGGATATTTTAAAATATTACAAGTGATTTTACCAGGTTCCCGAGATTTTCAATGATTTTAAGGGATTTCAAAAGCTCTCTAGGTATTTTAATAAATTTTTAAAGACTTCAGGAAATATTAGATTTCACGTAATTTTATGGGATTGTATTATTATTTGAATGGAGTTAAAATATAATTTATACACAAGAATTGAGCGATTTCATAGGTTTTCAAAGATTTTAGGATATTTTAAGAGATTCCAGAGCATTTTCAAGTTATTACAGAAATTCCAAGGAATTTCAAAAGATTGTAAATGTTTTAGCGTGTTTTGAAAGATTCTGAGGAATTTCTAATTGGTTTCAGTATTTTAATGGGATTTCAAAGGATTTTAAATATTTTAGGGTTTTTCAAAAGATTCCAAGATATATTCAATAGATTAAAATTTGTTAAGGAATTTACAAAGATTTAATTGATTTTAAAGGATTTAAAAAAATGTTCATGACAATTTAAGGCATTTCCTGAACTTTGGAAGAAATGGAACGACTTTACAGGACCTATGAAGTTTTAGGTTATTTTAAAAGATTCCAAGTGAGCTTAGCAGATTTCCGAGGATTTCAATGATTTTAAGGGCTTTAATAAAAAAAAGGTCTCCAGGACTTTAGGAAACATAATCAGATTTCATGTAATTTTATGAAATTTTATTATTATTTTAATGGATTTCAACTATAATTTATTCACAAGAATTAAGCGATTTAGTAGGATTTCAAAGATTTTTAAATATTTCAATAGTTTCAAGGAATTTTGAAGGTTTTGAAATATTTTAGGACATTTTAAAAGATTCTACAGCATTTTCAAGTGATTAAAAAGATTCCAAGGGATTTCAAAAGATTGTAAATATTTTAGCGTGTTTTAAAAAATTCTGATTAATTTCCAATTGATTTCAGTAATTCAATGGGATTTCAAAGAAGTTTAAATATTTTAGGCTTTGAAAAGTTTCGAAGGACTTTCGAAGATTTTAAAGCAATTGAAATATTTTAGGGAATTTCAAATGACTCCAACCAATTTTTTTATTGATTTCTATAATTTGAAGCAATTTTAAGGGATTTTCCCCAATACCCGCACCAGAACTTGGGACTTAGACCTTCGTTTAGAAGAATCTTGGTCTTTACTCGACTGGTGACGTCACAGCGAAGTAATGTGGCATTTGGTCCTCTAGAGAACTAAGTAATGCCATGCGAATCCCCAATCTACACCTTCTACAAGCTATATCCCGCTTATTGTCCAACCTACTATTAGTGTTCAAAAAGTTTATAGGGATTTTTAAATGTTTTAAATAACTTGAAATATTTTAAGCAATTTTAAATGACTCAAGCCAATTTTTTATTTATTTCAGTATTTTGAAGAAATTTTAAAGAAATTGAAATATTTTAGGGTATCTTAAAAGATTCCGAAGCATTTTCTTGTGATCTAAAAAATTCTAAGGGATTTCAAAAGATTTTAAAGGAATTTAAATATTTTAGGGTATTTTAAAAGATTCTATTTCTTTTAGTTTGGTAGCTCTGGACTAATATATTTTTTTGCTCTGTAACCTTTAATAATATCCGTAAATGCGCCTCTAGAATTATTAAAGATTATTATTTTAGTTATTTAGTGAATCTTTTCTAGCATTTGGAAAATTTTTTTCACATTTCTTTTTTATTAGTTTAAAGATTTGGACTAATGAAATAATGGTTTAGAACTGTGATCTTTATGAATATCAGTAAATGCATCCCTGCGATATGAAAATTCATAAATTTCAATTATTTTAGCTTATCAATAAGTTTAAAAAAAAACTAAGATTCAATTTTTTGTTGAAAAACCTTATTTCTGTGTTCTATGTACTATTTCAAATTAAAAGCATTTGAGCAAATAAAAACTGTTTGGTAAAAGTTGGCGTTTAGGCTCTTATGGTTTGACACCCTTCTCTTCAGTATGACGAAATTTGTTAAATAATTTTCTAATTGCAAAGACAGCTTTCTAAATTCTTTAAGAATTTATTACTGTTTAGTGATAATTTGTAATTCAAACCTAAATTTGGAAAGATCTTGTGAGTTTGGGAGAGGGAAAAGGGAAGAAGGTGAGGGAGGGGGGTATAGTGGTTATTTTGTGAGGGGCTGGGTGGTATATGATATTAGAGGAAGGTAGATGGGAGGGGGAGATGTTTGATTGAAAATTGTGTCTAGAGGAAGGGCTACTTTATAGAGGGGGATTGTAAGGGGCCAAGAGGATGGATGAGCATAGGTATTTAGGGAAGGGGTATATTTGCAAGGGGGATAGAAGAGGAGAGGGGATGATTGATAAATATACGTATGTATTTGGGTGAAGGGGTATGTGGGAGAAGATATTTAGGGACGGAGTATATGATAGAAAAAGTAGTTGATAAAAAGATGGGCAGAAGATCTATTAGAATGGTTATTTAGAATTGGAAATTATGGGAGTGGAGGAAGGGTAGAAGAGGAGGAGGATACACTTGATTATCATTGATTTTTAGGGAGAGGGGTATATGGTAGAGGGAGTATTAAAAGAGGGTTCGTGAGCAACAATATTTAGATGGAGCGGTATATATGAAAGGGTAGGGGCAAAGATATTATCTTTGGTAGGGGTAATGAAGATTGCCATTTAGTCTGAGGGGGTGCTAAAGGAGAAAATTATTGATAGCCAAGGGTATTTAGTGAAAGGGATATATAGAGGAAGGGGGATGGTTGATGAGCAGAGTATTCCGGTGAAGAGGTGTATTGGAGAGTGGTATAGGATTACTGGGGTCGAGTCTGAGAAGCTGAAAGGGATACGTCAAAAGGAGAGAGACGTATTGAATAAGTTAAAAAAAAGAGTATTAGTACTGATTTTTTTTATTGTTAATAAATCAGTGTTTGAAAGAGGTCAGAGGGCAATTTTTCTCACGGAATGGAGTGCATATCGGAAGATCTTGTTCGCGTATGTTTCCGCTCGTCGATCGTGGATAGAAACACCTGTTGCGATCGATCGATAAGGATCTAATCCAAGAAGGTTTTCTCGCTGGGCATGTCGGATGCAATGGGGATGGAAGAGGGAAATACCAAAAAGAAGATACAGGATCGGAAAGCACGTCGCGAGTAAAGTAGCGAGAAACGTGGCGCTCGTTATCCCGCCTGACTTCTTACTCGCTTTTTTTTTCAATTATTTTTCTCCGTTTCTTGTACCGACATCTTCTTTTATATTCGTGCTTCTTTCAACTTATCGAACCGAATCGAAGCCTTTAGCGATCACGATCGACGATCCTCCATTCTCTACAGTCTACATCTGCACCCATGGTATCTGTCTGTCCCCCTCATAACCCCCCCCCCCCCACAACCCCCATTGCAAATGGTACCGCGCCCGTTTCCATCGAGCGATTTCTGCTCTGGACTGTGACCTCGAACCTGCTGGTTTAATGGGACACGTTTGAGAAGATCAGACTTCAGTCGATTCTATATATATCTCTCTAGATCAGATATTTGCAACTTTTCTTATATATTTTATTTATTATTTTATATTTTCAATCCCAAAAATTCACGTAGGCGCTATGCGTATTAAAAATGGTTATCGCCGTTGTAAAATTTGTTTAATTACTCTTCAAAAACTTTACTGACAAGGTTGTTATGCTTTTCAGGATGACCGCAGGTCAGGAAAAATCTGGAAATCAGGCGAAAATCTGGGAATTATATTGAATAGGGAAAGTCAGGGTTTTTAAAAAAATGTTTGCAAAAGTCAGGGAATTTTTATGATAGGCACTTTAAAAAACTATCAATAATAACAAATTTCAAAATTTTCCATTTTAATTGGGAATTTTTTTTATTCCGTTTACGAAAGATTCTATCTTTAAAATGTTACAAGATTTTGATTAAGATTCTGTTCTGTGAATATTAATGGTTAGGAAAAAATTAGGGAATTTCGGAAATGAAGTTTTATGGTTGCTTTCTCTGAAGATTATGCTTTTAGTTATAAATTATATTATTTGGATGAAAATTCAACAATTTTGTTAAAAAGTAATTGTTTTTGGTTGTAAATTGAACTGTCTTGTAGAAATTATTTTTTTTGCGTTAAAAACTCATATTTTTGTGATGAAAATTTAACTGCAATCTTTCTTGGTTGAAAATTCAACTATTTTTGGAAAATTCGTCTTTTTGGTTTAAAATTTTTATCTTTTTTTTTGGTAAAAATGTAATCTTTTTTGAATAAAAATAAAACTGCTTAGTTAAAAATTAATCTTCTTTGGTTGAGGGTTCAGCTTTTTTGTTGTTAATTCATCTTTTTTAGTTGAAATACCTACTATTACATTAGTCGTCCGAAATTCATCTTTTTTTGTGAATTGAACCACTTGCTACGTATTTTTAATTAAAAATTAACTATTTTGTTGAACATTTTTTTTTTCTAAAAATTCAACTATTCCATTTTTGGTTGAAATTTTTTTTTTAGTTGAAAATTCAAATATTTGAAAATTCACCTTTTTAGTAAAAAAAATAATCTCCTTGGTTGAAAATTCGTCTTTTTAGTTTTAAAATTCAGTTCTTTTGGTAGAAGTTTCATCTTTTTTGGTTGAAATATCAACTATTACATTTTTTTACGAGAATTCTTATTTGTAGGTTGAAAATTGAAATATTTTGTGAAAAATGCAACCATTTTGTTAAAAATGTAATTATTTTGTTGGAAATTCGACCATTTGTTTGAAAATTCATTATTGTAGGTTGAAAATTCAACTTTTTTTGGAAAATTCGTCTTTTTGGTTTAAACATTTAACCTGTTTTAGTAGAAATTTAATCTTTTTGGGATAAAAATACATCTGCTTAGTTGAAAATTAATCTTCTTTGGTTGAGGGTTCAGCTATTTTGTTGTTAATTGATCTTTTGTAGTTGAAATACCTACTATTACATTAGTCGTTCAAAATTCATATTTTTTTTTTGTAAATTGAACTACGTGTTAGGTATTTTTAATTCAAAATAAACTATTTGTCGAATTTTTTTCTAAAATTTAACTATTCCATTTTTGGTTGATTTTTTTTTACTTAAAAATTCAAATATTTTAATATTTATCTGTTTTGGTAACAAAATAATCTTCTTGGTTGAAAATTCGTCTTTTTAGTTTTCAAATTCATCTCTTTTTTTAGAAGTTTCCTCTTTTTTGGTTGAAATATCAACTATTACATTTTTTACGAGAATTTTTATTTGTAGGTTGAAAATTGAACTATTTTTTTAAAAACTCAAGCATTTTGTTAAAAATGTAATTTTTTTGTTGAAAATTGGACTATTTGTTTGAAAATTCATCATTTTAGGTTGAAAATTCAACTATTTGGTTAGAATTAAAGTATTTATTAAAAAATTCAACTATTTTGTTGAAAATTGAATTATTTTGTTGAAAATTCATGTATTTTGTTAAAAATTCATCTTTTTTGGTCCAACATTCAACTGTAGTTAAATTTTTAACAAAAAACATGTCTTTTAAAAAATGCAATTATTTGGTTAATTCACAATTTCGTTAAAAAATCAACTAAATTATTGAAAATTCAACTATTTTGTTGGAAATTCATCGCTTATTATAGAAGCCATTTTTTGTTGTTGTTGAAGTAATTGAATTAATTTTTTTTATTTTAATCTGAAATTGCTTTATTCCCTTTATAAAAAATGTTTACAAGATTAAGAGTTTTTGAATATTATTGGTCACGGAAAATGAAAAATTAGTCAGAGAAAAATCAGGGAAAAGTCAGGGAATTTTTAAAATGAAGTTTTTCGGTCACCCTGGATTTCGATTTCATAAAAGCTAAATCACATTAATATATTTTTCACCGGTTCAGGTTTTTAAATAAAATATCTCAGGTAGATCGGACAACTTGTTTTTGCTCGAACCTCATTCTTGATAATAGAATATTAAAAATGGATGGGCAATAAAGAACCACAAGAAATGTTCATTTTATCAAACTACAAACAATAATGATAATTTTCTGTAAGAGAAAATGTTCTCTTTAGAGTCCGTTTAGACGCTAGAGCAAGCCGCATTAGTTTTTATTGAGTGTTAAAACGGGAAAAGACCCATTTAGAGTGATAAGACAAAGTGGGGTAAATCAAAGAAATAAACAATTCTGAAAAGAGAAAGGTGGATCTGGTCAAGTGCAGCTTAATATTTCTACATGGTCCCTCTGTTAATGGGCTCAGTCTAATCGTTCGATCCAGACCTGAAGTAGATAGGCGATAATCGTGATGCTTTAATGTAATACATTAACGATCATTATCACATGGGATTTTCAATAAATATATTGCATTTCACATTTCAATAGCTAGACAGTGAATTCTCCCTTTTTTTAAATTGAAAATTGGATTTTTCATTACCGTTCTTTGAGAAAACGCGCCCCTCGACCGAAAAAAACAACTTCTTTCTCCATTTTCTCGAAACCTAATAATATTTTTTTCAGCAAACCTTTTTTGTATCGATTCAGCAACTCAATAGCTAGAAAGTTAATTCTCTTTTTTTTTTTTAAATTGAAAACTGCATTTTTTATCACCGTCCAAATTTGAGAAAAGGCGCCCCTCGAGCAAAAAACTTCCCCTTCCATTTCCTCGAAAAATAATACTATTTTTTAATCAAACTTTTTTTGCTACGATTCAGCAACTCGATAGCTCAAATGAAAATTTTCACCTTTTTTTTTTAAATGGAAAATTGCAGTTTTGATCATCTTCTTAATGTGAGAATACGTTCCCTCAAGCAACAAAGAATTCCCCCTCCACTGTCTCGAAAAATAATAATATTTTACATATCAAACTTTTTTTATCGTTTCAGAAAATCAATAGCTAAAAAGCCAATTTTCGTTTATTTAAACAATGAAAATTGGATTTCCTATCACTGTCCAAATTTGAGAAAACGTGCCCCTCGGGCGAAAAAAAAACCTTTCCCCTCCATTTTTTCGAAACCTAATAATATTTTTTTACCAAACCTTTTTTGTATCGATTCAGCAAATCAATAGCTAAATTTTAAATTTTCACCCTTTTAAAATTGAAAATTGGATTTTTATCACCGTCCAAATTCGATAGAACGTGCCCCTCGAGAAAAAAAAACTTCCCCTTGAATTCTCTTAAAACCTGATTTAATCGAACCTTTTTTTTTTATTGATTCAGCAACTCAATGGCTAAAAGATGAATTCTCACTTTTTTAAATTCAGAATTGGATTTTTTGTAACCATCTTAAGTTTTTTATTACGTGCAATCGTGCTCCTCGAGCGAAAAGAGCTTCCTTCATTTTCTTAAAACTTAAGAATATTTTTCAATCAACCTGTTTTTATCGATTCAGAAACGCAATATAGCTAAAAAGTAAAGTTTTCCTTTGTTTTAAATTTAAAATTGGATTCGTTATCGCCATTCTCGTTGTTACGTCTAAACGTGCGCCTCCAGAGAAGAAAGCTTTCCCTCCATTTTCTCTATACCTAATAATATTTTTTAAATAACTTTTTCATAACCGATTCAGCAACTTAATATGGCTAAAATGTATTTTTTTTTTGTTTGAATATCAAAATTGGATTGTTTATCACCGCCAAAATTTCAGAAAACGTGCCCCTTGAGCTAAAAAAAAATGTCCCGTCCATTTTCTCGAAACTTAATACTATTTTAAAATCAAATCTGTTTTCTATTGGTATAGAAACTCAATATCCTATTAAAAAAAAAGAAATGTAGTTTTCAACATCGAAATCAACAATTTTAATAAATTATTATTTAAAATCAGCATAGAAATAACATATTAAAGCTCACATATGCGAATAAATGCTAATTTAGAATATACAACTTTCATTGCAGAAATTTACAGTTTGAAAATAGCAATTTTCCCAGAGGCAAGTGAGTCTTAATTAATTTTATTCGAAGAAGACGTTCTCCCATGATTAAAACGAAATGTCTTACATCCTCACACATTCACTTTCCTACTTTCTCAAATTAATATACAAATTCTATAAATAGTAGTATATTTTAAAATTTGTTATCACGTTAATTTCTTTGAAAAATAAAGTCTGATATCCTTCAAACGATTCAGAATATCAAACAAAACATTAAAATTTTATAATTAAACAATAAAAATTTCAAAATAGGAGCCTGAAATAAGGATTGTAAAATGGCTTGTAATTGCAAAATTATTCAGGAAAACATCTCAGGGCGATTCGTGTCTGTGAAATAAATACGGAAGTACTTTCAAGGTCTGGGTGCATTAACGTAGTCTTTTTCCTTTACGAATCTGCAATTATTAGCACACACTTAATAAGTATCAAAGTTCGTGCTTCGTGTCGATCCCGTTATCGCGGAAGAAGTATATATTTAGTTTTTTAAATAAATTTACGAGTTTGTTGAAGATATAACCGACCCGTAATTAATGGAGGTGTGTAAATCTAATGTAAATAGAGTGTTTATTTCCAATAAATCGTGCTCACCGTGATTCGCAAAAGGATTTATGTTTCTATCTGAATCAAATAATTGAAGTTGAATCGTAATAACACAAATCTTCTCTGTATAAAGATGCAGTATAAATTAATCTTTTATGTAAATTTGATTATTGAGTATCAAGTCTCCCAATTAAGATGTGTCAATTTGAATTTTAAATTTTGAACTACTTGAACAGTCGGATTTCTTTTTAACTTGAAAAATAAAATTATAAAGAGAATAAAAAAATTATCATTCTTTTTCGATCGAAATGATTAGTATCTGATTGTGTTCCTTCAAATATTTTGTGCAACCTTATTTGATAATTCTAATCTAACTAAAGCAATTTCACACCATGCGCGCACTAATTACCCTTTTTTAGAAAGAAAACTCGGTTCATTTTCCAAAATTTTGTTATAGCTTTTACAGACAATCTTATATGATTTGATAACGTTTTATATGATTTACAGAAGTTTCTTTATTATAGCGTGATTAGAGGGATGGTAATTTTCATTTTCTACCAAAAACATGACATATTTCGTGAATTTACTGATTTAATGGTCAACCAAACATTTGCATTTTTAAGCAGAAGGATGAGCTTTCTACAAAACAGTTGAATTTTCAACCAAGTAGTTAAATTTTCAACAAAGTAGACGAAATCAAAAAATAGCAGTTGAATTTACCACAAAAAAAAGAAATTCCAACAAAATACTTAAATCCTTAACTAAAACAGAATAATTTTCAACCAAACAGTTGCAGTTTTAGTAAAAACAAAAATCTATTTTTTACCAAAGAAGACAACTTTTCAATAAAATACATAACTTTTCAAGCAAATAGTTCAATTTTCGAGACGAAAATACGAATTTTCTACCAAAAAAGTGAATTCTGAACAAAGTATATACTTACATTTTTAACCAAATAGTTGCATTTACAACCAAAACAAGTGAAACTTCTGCAGAAAGAGATGTATTTTCAACCCAAAAAAAATTTGTTAGATAAGAAGGAAAGAAAATTTCGATCAAATTGTTGAACTTTTAAGCCAAAAAGACGAACTTTCAACGAAGAGATATGACTTTTTAACAAAATTGTTGAATTTTCAACAAAACAAAAAAATTAATTTTGAACCAAAAAAGATGAATTCCTAAACAAAAATGTAACCAGAAATGGTTAGTTTTTCTTATTTGGTTCTATTAATTGACTTCGGATTAAGTGGAAAAATGAGAAAAAGAGGATAATAGGGAAAAGCCTGTGATAAATAAATATGAATTTTGATACTTAATAGACACAAGAATGACATTTTAAATAAACATTGTAGTTTATTTTGAAAACTTTTAAAATATTGGGATCGAAAACTGTAAATTTTGCCCAAAAATAAGGTTGATTTTCTATTGCACTCTTCCTGATTATATACTTTTAAATTTGAACTACACTTGAAAAATTCTATGACACTATTTTGATACTATTATTTCAAATGTTTGATACTGCGTTAGAAAACTCAATTAAGAGAGTCTGTGCCTCGGAGGTTAGGGATATAATTAAGAATCTAAAAAATGGTAAGGCTGCTGGTGTAAACAGTATTAATGCTGCAATGCTTAAATACGGTGGGGACTACATACCTCACAAGTTGTGCGAATCGATAAATTTATGCATCGAGATGGGAGAAGTTCCAGTTGATTGGAAAAAAGTGATTATCGTACAAATATTCAAAGGAAAGAGAGATAAAAGCAATTGCATTAATTACAGAGGTAATCAGCTGTTACTGAGGTAATCAGAGGTTATCAGCTTATTAAGTACCATAAGTCAAATATACTCAAAAATACTTATTCGTAGGGTAATGAAAATAACAGAAGAAAATATATGGGAAGTCCAAAGTGGATTTCCGCCAGGAAGATCATGTGAGGATCAAATATTTAGCTTACGATAGGTCACAGATAAAAGTTTGAGAGTATAAGGAAAAAGTTTTCTGTTCATTTGTTGACCTAGAAAAAGCGTTTGATAAGGTGGATAGAAGTAAATTTTGAAAGTCCTGAACGAGTACGGAGTCAATGGATGACTCCTACAAGAAATAAAAACAATATATGCTGGTGGCAAAGCGAGTGTAAGGGTTAATGAGAAACTGAGTGTCTGGTTCGATATTCTGCAAGCTTTTAGACAAGGATGCATGATGTCCTCATGGCTATTTATTATATTCATGGACAAGTGTCTAAGAATAGCCCTCTTTGACGAAGAAGGTGTGGTCTCGGGACAGTGAGGGTACGTGGGTTAGCTTTCGCAGATGATAAGGTTGTTATGGCAGTCAATCGAAGACTCGTAAAGAATGATGAGCGAACTGAATACAAGCATGAAGAACATGGTCCTCCAAACTGACGTAAATAAACACAAAATTATGGTGTTTGAAGGAAAAGGTGAGAAAAAAAATGTGCAACATTGTTCTAAATTATGAGAGAATAGAACAAGTTGATAAGTACGTATATCTTGGTAGTCTATTCACTAATGATGAAAAGATATCGTTAAAGTAGGGCCCATTATCAGAAGTAAAAATATATCAAGTAAAGTTAAAAGGGCAATAAGTAATTCTATATTTACACAAAATGTCCTGTGCGGTGGCGAGACCTAGACCTACCAAAAAAAGGATAAGAGTACAATTAACGCGATTAACATGAAATTCCTGCGCATGATATGCGGCAAAACACTGATGAACGACTAACGAAACAAGTGTATCAAGGTAAAGTAAATGGCAGTGTGTCCAGAGGCAGACCACGGAAATAATGGTTAGAATGTGTAAATGAGACCCTAACTCGAAGAGACATAAGAAGCCATAGAAACACAAGAACTTGCATGGATGAATGAAAATGCATGGACATGAAGGAAGCTAGAGAGATATGCCAAGACAGCAAAGTTTGGCGGCAAATAGTTTATAAGAAACCCATAAAGAAGAGTGTCAGTGGAGTGAATGACACCTGGAACAAAAGACCTTGGATATTAATGGGGAGCTTCACATGATGAAGAAAAGTGAGGCTCTTCACTTGGAGTGATCGCTAGAAAGATTGATCAGCAATCTGGGTCGGAGCAGTGTTGCGGAACGAACGTATTATTTAAATAAATAACACGGGAATTCTAGATCAATCCGAAAATCTATATCCCCTCCCTCACATCACTTCCTTCCTCATGGAGTGAGTCACGCTTACCCCGAAAGGGAAATGGCTTAATGGTATAATAATAATTTGCACTATTTTGATCTCTGAAGTGAGTCCGAGGCTTGACTGTAAGTATACATGAAGAATAGTCTATACTTTAGCTATATTTAAGTAGATGAACTAATATTCCATACTTCATCTAAACCTCAGGTATACTTCATCTATACGTTACCTATAATGTTTCAATATACTTGAAGTATGGTGAAACCCCTTACTGATTCCAATCAGTGACCCATTTCTTGCTCTTCGATTCAGTTGGATTGCATTGTGAATTAGTGACATTTTTTGCTGATTTTATGCACTGACCCGTGTCTCACTGATTCAAATTATAGAGAGTATGATTTTTACTCGCGATTTAAATGAGTACAACTCCTCATCTAATTCGAATCACGCATTGAAGACCTATATTTGTACGTCAACGGAGACACAATAATTTGAAGAATTGGAAGAAGAAACTTATTCCCGGAACGTAATTTGAAGATACCTAAGATTTTTCTTGTAAAGACGTAAAGTGCGTGGTACTTAAAGGTTTCTGCGAAAGAGGTTTCAGACTTCAGAGCATTTATATATATGTTTCTTGAGACTAATGTCATGTAAGTACAGCAAGTAACTTGACAAAAAGTGTATGATGGCCTGCATTAAGTGTTCTGTAATCAAGAGACCCCATTGAGAGAGTGAAGACTGAAGACTGAAGACTGAAGTCGTCCTCTTCCCCAGGGCCTAGGGCGATTTAAACTCGTCGAACAGCTCTCCTTTCTGAGTCACTGTGTGTTTGTGACTCACGTGGAGCCGATTAGGGGGGCCGAGAGAGCAGACAAATGGGTGAGCGGGTAATCGAACTGGGGCGTATTTTTCCTCAGTAGACAGGCAGACGGGTCTCTTCCGCTACATTGCGAAAGAAAACCTTGACCGCCAACAACATATTGTATTTGTGGTTGATTCTGAACCAATCTACTCATACCATTATATTTTCCAAATAGGAAATGAAACAAGCTAAAAATGATCTGGCCTTAATTAAAACAACTCTCAAAATATTCATAAGCAAACCTTGCAGATTGGAACGAATCTTGAGCTTCGTGTCTCCATTACAAAAATTAATTTCATATCGAAATAAAGTCTACTTTCTTATGAATAATTTTATGCACCAAAATAAGAGCACGAAAACAATTCAAAATTAAATTTCTAAACTACCTCCTTTCCGGAT
>CAKNWT010332711.1:0-11563 GCA_932066315.1 Andricus coriarius
GAAATTCATCTTTTTGGTTGAAAGATAAACTTTTTTGTTAAATATGTATCTATTAAAATTAAAATTTATCTACTCCAGTTGAAGATTCATCTATGCCAGTCGAAGACTCATTATTTTTTTGACACATTTATCACTTTAGCTGAAAAGTTGTTTGTCTCTTTTTGTAGGAAATTCTTTTGTTTAAAATTAATTTTTTTAGTTGAAAATTAAACTATTTGACTGAAAATTTCTCTTTTTTAGTTGTAAATTGATCTCTTTTCTTGAAAAAACTTCTTTTTTGGTAGAAAATTATTCTTTATCTTTTAAATTTAACCTTCTTGTTTGAAAATCTATCTTTTTGGTTGAAAATTTGAGTATTCCAGATAAGTATTCATCATTTTAGTTGAAATTTCATGTTTTAGATTGAAGATAAAAACTACTTGGTTGAAAATGATTATTATGTTAAAAATGCGTCCTTTTGGATCAGAATTCTGAACTAATTTACATATATTCTTTCAACATTCTTTAATGCAACACAATTTTCAAAATTGTGAAATATTCAATAATTTACTTTTTATGGCGTTTTATTTACAAATACTATACCTTAAGAGCGAGGGAAGATAAGAAGTTAAATATTGGCTCTAAATATGCATTATTGTGATGTATTGCATCAAAGAATGTTGAAAGAATGTCTGTAAATTTTTTCAGATTTTTCCTACAGTCGATAGCTTTCTGGTAACAGAGGAAAGTCGACAATTGAAAAAATAATATTATCAGTCATATTTTATGTACAAAGAAACATTATTTTTAAGGAAAAAATGTTTAAACTTACGAAAAATAATTATTTGAACAATGGCTTTTGTAATTAAATGTTTTCTTATTGTCGCTTCTTACTCCTTTTTGTTTTAAACGGTTAGACATTACTAAATAATGGTTTATTTTTCCGGAAAACTATTTTCTACAACTCTGCCGAGCAAAAAGTTTGAAAATTAAGGAATTTCGAAACTAATATTCAAATTTCGCACTACAGAATGTCAATTTTTAACAAAAAATGGACTAGTTCAACTTTTAGTTGAAGAAATTAATTTTCAACACAAATTAACAGATTTTCAAGAAAATGGTTTAATTTTGAACCCAAGTGATGAATTTTCAAATAAATTATGAATCTTCAACTGGAATAGTTGAATTTTTAACAAGAAAATAATTTTTACTAAAAAAGATAAATTGTCAACCAAAACTTAAATAATTATATTCTCAGTTTAATAAATTAATGTTCAACCAAACAGATGAATTTTCAACTAAAACTATGCAATATTCAATTGGGATGAGTAAAATTTTCATGTAAAAAATAACCTTCCACCACAAAAAAACTATCTTAAAAAAAATACTTACATTTTCAAACAAATTGATGAATTTTCAACTAAAATTGTAAGTCTTTAACTGGAATAGTGGAATTTTAAACCAGAAAGATGGATTTCCAACTTAAATAATGAAACTTTAACTAGAATAATTGAATTTTTGACCAAAAATATGAATTTTCGACCACGAAGATTAATTTCTATCAAAAAAGAAAGAAACAAAAACAAATAAATTTTTTATTATAATGATGAATCTTCAACCAAAACAAAAAGTTAATTTTTAGCAAGAGTTTAATTTGCAACCAAGCAATTTTGTTTTGAACCTAAAAGATGAATTTTCTACTAAAATAATAACTGTTTAACTGGAATACTTGAAATTTCTACCAAGAAGAAGAATTTTTAAACAAAAAATGAACTTGCGAAGAAAGAGATGATTTTCTACAGAAAAAAAAACAAATTTTTAACAAAATAGTGAAGTTTGAACAAAAAAAGATAAATTTTCAACCAAAGATGCACATTCAAATTTTGAGTTGAAGGAACCAATTTTCAACCAAACTGATGAATTTTCAACTCAAATGATGAATCTTCAATTGGAATAGTTGAATTTTATGCCAAAAAGAATTCTTAGCAAAAAAGAAAAATTTATTCTCAGCTAAATAGTTAAATTTTCTACTAGAATAGTTCAATTTTCAGTTTAAAAAATGGATTTTTAACAAGGAAGTTACATTTTCAACCAGAGATGAATTTTCAATTAAAACGATGAATCATCAGCCAGAACATAATGCTTAACAAATAGATTAACTTTTAACTAAGTAGTTGAATTTTTAACTAAAGAAAGATGAATTTGCAACGAAGAATGTTCTAAATAAATAACCAGGTATTTTTAAATATTAAGTTATTGTTCTTTTACTTAATTTAAAAAATTCGAATTGAATGGTTTAAAAATGGAACATTTTAGACTGAACCAATATTTAAAAATAAACTATTGATTTATATTCACAGTTGATCAACTAACAATATTTTTTATCCAAAATTTTGATTTCAAACGTCTCTAATTTTTAATTACGTCTTTAAAACTGCATTTAAAAATTCTTTTAATTAAAATATACGTTTAAAAATAAAAATCTAGAATGGAAAATTTGTAAAGTAAATGATTTTCAAATTTAGCATACTAAACTGAATGATATCATAATGAAAAAAGATAAAAGTTTAACTAATCATTTTAAAAAATGGTTGAAATCAAAGCTGGACAAATTTTTTTTTCTAAAAATCGGTTCATTGCATTTTGTAAAATAATTCGTAAAGTCCACAAAAATTGCCTACAAATCTCTTTATATATTCTGTAATAAATAATGGAATTGATGATATTTGAAAAATACAAAAACAATCATTTTCTCAATTTTTTTAAAAAATGGAAGGAGTTTCCTCTAGCTCTTCTAAATTTTAGTTCAAGAAAGTACTTCAAGTAGTTTTTAGAGTAAAAGTAGTATTTCAAAGAAAAAAAATATTTCTGAATCAGAATAGAAATTTTTTTTACATTTTTCATTGCGAGTTCATTTTCCTTTAGTTGAAAATGCAAGTACTTCGTTAAAAGTAAGATTCTTTTGTTAAAAATTTTTTTTTTGGTAAAAAATTCATCATTTCAATTAAAAATTCATCTCTGGTTCAAAATGTAACTTCTTTGTTGAAAATAAATTTTGTAAACTAAACATTTAACTATTTCAGTAGAAAATTAAGCTATTTTGCTGAAGATCCGTTGTTCGTTATTTTTGGTTAAGAATTAGATTTTTAACAGAAAATTGTACCAATCTATTTTTGGTTGAAATTGTATCTTTTTTGAATGAAAATTAAACTATTTGGTTGAAAATTGATATTTTTTATCCAGAAATGAAACTATTAGTTGTTGGATAATTTATTTACTTTGTTAGAAATTCGCATTTTTTCATAGAAAATTAATCTTTATAGTTGAAAATTCATCGTTTTAGTTGAAATGTTCATCAGTTTGGTTGTAAAATAATTCCTTGAACAGAACATTTGAATTTCCATTTTTGGTTGAGCATTGATATTTTCTTGTTCTAAATTAACAATTTGGATGAAACTTTATCTTTTTTAATCAACAATTCAAAGAGTCGTTTGAAAATCCACATATTTTGTTAAAAAACTTTTTTTTTTGTAGAAAATTATCTTTTTCTTTGCAAGTTAATCTTCTTGTTCAAAAATTCTTCTTTTCGGTTGACATTTTAAGTAATCCAGTTAAATATTGATCATATTAGTTGGAAATTCATCATTTAGGTTGAAAATAAAATTACTTTCGTTGAAAATTAAACTTTTTTGTTGAAAATTATTTTTTTTTTTTGAAGATTCATCTCTGGTTGAAAATTTGACTACTTTGTTAAAATCAGTTTGTTTGACTAAAAATTTAACTATTTCAGTAGAAAATTATTCCTATTTTTGGTTGAAAATGTATCTTCTTTGGATAAAAACTCAACTATTTGGTTAACAATTTATATTTTTTACTCAGAAATTAAACTGCTAGTTGTTGTTTGAGCTATTTTATCGAGAACTTCTTTTTTCTTTGGATGAAAAGGAATTTTTTTGCCGAAAATTGAACTATTTTGTTTAAAAATTGTTTCTTTTTTGCTTGGAAATTATTATTTCTTTTTTAACTGAAAATTTAACTATTATTGCATTGACATATTCCATAAGGTTGAACATTCATTTTTTGACTAAAAATATAATTATTCAATTCTTGGTTCAAAAATGATCTTTTTAAGTTGAAATCTTACGTTTTTTTCCTAAAAATTAATCTTCTGGGTTGAAAATTCATCTTTCTGGCTTAAAATTCAACGATTTCAGATGAAGATCTGCAATTATTTATAGTTGAAAATTTATCAGTCTGCTTGAAAAGTTAACTATATTTTTGAAAATTAGTTGTTTTTTTGTTTAAGGTTAGTTTTGTTTTGTTTTTATTTAAGTTAGTTTTTTTTTGTGGTGAGTAATTTTATTAAGTGAGAATTTTACTTATTTCAATTGAATATTCCATTGTTTTTAGTTGAAAATTCATCCGTTTGCTTGAAAATTAATTTTTTTAACTCCAAATTTAATTATTTAAGTTTTGGTTGACAATTTATCCTTTTTAGTGAAAATGTATCTTTTTTAGTAAGAATTAATTTTTTTGGGTCAATAATTCGACTATTTGAGTTGAAGATTGATCATTTGCATTAAAGAATGCATCACTTAGGTTGAAAATTAAACTATTTTCTTGAAAATCCGCTATTATTTGTTGAAAATCAATTTTTCCAAGTAAAAGTTTCACTATTACTTTTTTTTGTTAAAAATTCATATTTTTCAGTGGAAAATTCAATTCTTTGTTTCAAAATTCCTTTATTTCGTAACCTTTAGCTATCAGTTAAATTAAACAAGAAAATACGACTTTTCACCAAATAGTTGAATCCACAGCCAATAAGATGAATTTTCAAAGAAGCAGATTAATTTTCCACCAAAGAAGACAAATTTTTAACATAATAGCCGTATTTTTCATCAAAAAAGATATCCCACATATTCTTCGAAGCGTGGAAAGAGGAGCATACGAAACGTAGTTTTTTGCGTGACACCACCCTCCCTCAAATTGCTAACGCAGTTTATGGACAAGCCCAGTATGCCCTTATTAACATTTGTTTTTACAAAGTACACACATTTCATGAATGTATATTTTTCTTACAAAATTAGGTGCATCGTCGGCAGTGTCTGGAGGAAAAGGTGAAGATATGCAGCCTAATAAAAAAAGCCATAATAGAGTTAGCAAACCCATAAAGGATCCTTCACCGGAAAGCTTCGTTTAAGTACAAGTCAGAGGTGGCCGTATTCTTAGGGGCCTTCTGGATAATAGAGTATTTCAAGAAGCTCATACACAAGAGATGTTCATTATGAAACGCACGGATAACAGGCAATTAATGACAAATCTGGACACTTTGCAGAATAACAATATTCCTGAAGTTGAAGGATACCGCTGTTTTATACCAATAGAAAGAAAGTATGCTTTGGCAGCAACTCTCGAGTATCACAATCCAAATGATCAATTAGACGAAAACTCGAACGTTCTCGCAATAGTTCAAGAGCCTGAAAACGTTGTTCTAAAAGGAATGCTACACGCTACAAATGGTCAAATTCCTCCCTGGCTTCATGGTCTCGTAAGTCGCCTTGATTGAATTATGTGACAGCTCAGTGGGGGTGGGAGTGGCCGTACACTCTGTATATTATTTACGGTTACACTTTTTAAAGGGGCGGCGTGTGGAGAGAGCTCATAATCAGTGAGGCAGTTTGTGTAAGACCTTGAACCTGCGATGTTATAATTTAAGATCGGAGGTGTTAAATATGTAGCGCATGTGCACACGCACTTAAATGGAGAGGTTGCGAGATGTGCGTCGCTGATTCAACTGGGGCTTTACAGAACGAAAATAAATATAATTTATTTCGCTGCGTGTTTTTTCTTTTGATCCAATCAGCTTCAGTTTCCGAGATATCGCGGTTTGAGTATTGACGCTCGAGCGCTCGACTAGCCACTGCACTGTAGCCGGTATGCATGACGCAAAGACCCTGCATAGGAACCAACTATGCAGATCCATGTGCGTCAAAGCGAGTTCTCTTGTGCGTTATGCCTTGTGCTTATTCGCCTTAGTCGATCAGCGACGCACATCTCGCGACTACTCCTTGTTAGAAGCTTTCAGCCCTGTGCATCTCGGCAGATCAATGATTTTAACTTGGCCCCGATAATTGATGAACCTTCAAATATTTTAGAAGAAGCTGAAACTCCACATAACAAAATATCATATCCTTACTTTCTTGACATAAACAACTACTTTCCTCACGGATCGCTCTTTGCTTTTTTTTTAATCAGCCTCCATGTCCCTTTCACATTAAGAGAGTAATTAAAATTAAATCTGAGTATCATACAAATATTTGAATTAGTAAAATAATTTAATATTTAAATAATAAAATATATAAATACTTTAATGTCCTAATATGTTTATATTAATAATATTGTAACTCGATATATTGTTCAATTGATTCTTATGAAAAAAAAAGTTCTATCTGCTGCAATATGATTGAATTATGCATTTTGTTATTAGTTCTGAGCAATTAACTATTGTTTCATAACAATGAGGTATTTCTTTGTCGAATACCTAAAGCTAAATTTAGGAAATTATATTGAAATTCTGACTGGAATTTTTTTCACGTCCTAAATTAATCTCTAACAATAAAAATTCATATCAAGTACCTTTGAACGAGCTTAAACAAAAGATACTTCATGGACTCTACAATTAATTCTAGATGATAAACAAATTTTTAAAGTTAAATAATTCTTAACATACTATGATAAATACACTCTAAATTTGAATTAGTCAAAAGTCACTGATTCGATATCAATGTAGACTGATTCAAATGATGCGGATTCGACGATTAACAAAGCAGTTCAAAATGAGTTTTTGTATTTTTTAATTTGACTGATTAAAGCAGTCATTCTAAATGATCCGATCTCTTGGAATTTGCAACCAGAAAACATAAAGACAAATTTTTAACAAAGTACATGGAATTTTAACGAAATAGTTGAATTTATGACTAAAAACGATCAACTTACAAAAAAAATTTAATAGTAGAAATTTCAAATAGCGCAATTAAAGTTTCAATACAAAAACAAATTTTCAGCAAAATAATTCAATTTTTAACCAAATATCAACATTTTTAACAAAAAGATTAATTTTTCACAAATTACATTTTTTAAACTAAAAGAGATTATTTTTCAACAAAAAACGGAGAATTTAATTTTTAAGTTAAAGTAATTGATTTAAAAAAAGCGTCCAATTTTGAACTCAAATGATGAATCTTTAACCAACAAAATGATTGTTGAACAAACTTGTTAAACTTTTAACCAAGTAATTGAGTTTTCAACCAAAAAATATAAATTTTTGACAAAAACTATAATAGTTGATACTTCGTAAAAAAAATTTTTTTATTTCAACACAAAAAAAGTTGAATTGAATATAAAAAACTACTTTTTGGTAAATCAAACTGACGGCTCTTTCAGATAAAGCATGCTTTATTCATCCAGTCAGTTGAATTTTAATTGATTTAAATTCAGAGTGTAAGATATATATGAAATAATATCGTGTTGTTAATTATATGCATTATATGTGTTGGTAATTTTTTTTTTCGTTGATTGAAGGCACATTTATTATTTAATTTGTTAAATTATTCCTTGACAGGAACTAATGCTGAATTCATCGAAAATGGAAGCAGCTCGTAAAAAAGAAGAAAAACTTCATTTTCTCCTTCCTGATGAAATTTTCTAGAGCCTAGCGAAAGTGATCGTGATTTAAATTTCAAATTTCCCGCCATGTTTCTTTTTTTTTAAATTTAGCTAATTATTTAATCGAAAGTTTCAATATTTAACTTATCAGTATCATACCGGATTAAATGAGAATTCTAAAATTTCCCATAATTTTTAATCCGAGATATTGAGAAAATCAATTAACGTTAATTAAACACTAGGAATTCAAGTACAAGTCAGTAAAATAAATAAATAATCGTTTGACTTAGTTAGAGTATTGAATTCTTTTCAATTCAAATTTATTAGAACACTTAAAGAATTTTCAATTGCAATATTCAATCTTCAAAATTAAAACATCAAAGCAAAAGCATTCAAAATGCATTATTTTCTATGATATTTATTGAATATTGAAGTCTTCAATTGCATAACTTAAAAAATTAAAGAATTTTCTATTGTAAATCTTCAAAGTTGAAATACAAATTCCAAAAAAGAAACGTTCACAATTATGTTTAGAGAAATCTACCTGATTTTTTAAAGTTTTTAAAATTAAAATTATTTTAAAACATTTTTTTAGAACTTCTAAATATAATTTAAGATGATTAAAATCCTGCAAAATTAAAAAAACCCTCAAAGCTTCCAGATTCTTTTTTTAATATTTTGGTAATCCTTTTAAATCTTTTTGAATATTCTCATATAATAATTTTTCAAAATAAAAAATCATGTTCAATATTCCCAGGAATCTTAAGAAAATATGTTTATTCTTTCGAAGCGATTCACAATTTGTAAAAAGCTTCTACATTTTTTGTTCGAAATCAGCAAAAATCTACATTTAGTTTCAAATTATGCCGTGGTTATTTGGACCGAAATTTCGGAAATTTCTAATTTTTGCCACAAACTTTAAAACTTCTTTGAAATTCTAACGCTTAAAGGCTTTCTATTTCAAACAATTCAGTTTTAAATGATTTATTTCGAATACTTGGTTTGAAATTACTCGTATTGAATTAACATTGAAATATTACTGAATATTGAATAATAAACTTAAAGTTTAAATTTAAACTTTAGACTAAACCAATATCTTAATAAAAGCCTTTAAGTATGAGTCTATTGTGGTGAAGTTATTTTTAAATTCAAAAAAGTTTATAGAATTTCAATCAGACACTTATATTTTTTTAAATGACGAAGGCTTTCGAATTAAACCAGTTTACTTTTTAACAGTCAAATCTGAAAATTCTTAAATTTTGAACGGATTTAGTATCGTCGTCTTGTCAAATCAATTATGGTTATTACTTGAAGTAAAATTCGATTTTGAAAATAATTAAAGTATTTATATTTATGCATACAAATTTAAAATAAAATAAAGGAAGAATAAAAATTCTACGAAACCAATGGATATTTTATAATATCCACAAGGTTCCATAAATGGAACCAACAACAATAAATTCTTTAGGGTGACTAATACCTAGGACTCACTTAGGAAACATACATGGTATGTTTGTATAATCTGGAAATATCCAGCTCTAATAGCATGGCAAAATCAAAATGGCTGTGTCAAACTTGCCCTATCGTTAATCATGGTTGGGTTGGTTCCTCAATTCAAAAAAGATTTTAATTTTCTACCAAAATTTTTATTCCATCTGTAGCACTTTTGTGGCCCTAGTCTTGGTGCTAAAATTTTAGAACGACTTTCCCAGTCTTATAGGACATAAGCCGGGAGCATCGCTACAAAATGGCAACGACTAGGTAGGAACAGAAAATAGATGAATGCAATAGTTACCTGTGAGGCGCCAGACACCTCCTCAGCTTCACTTCAAAAATGTACAAAATAATTTAAATTACGAATCTCTTATAAAAAAGTTCCTAGCCCAGGCAGGGGGATTTTCGGGGGGGGGGGGGGGGGGAAAAAAAACACACCCCTTTTTTAGTTTGTAAAATATAGAAAGACTATTGGTTTAATGAAAAGCTAAGGGCAATATTGGTACACAAGGTCGAACGTGTGAATTTCAAAGAAAAGGGGTTTAAACCCAAAGCAGGCTAAACATGTCAAAGAAAACCTTTTAGATCAACAAAAGAAAAATAGGAAATCCAAGTTCCATTATGAAGTAGAAATACTCAAAGAAAAAGCTTAACCTATACGAAAAATCTTAGCACAAAAAAGCCCACTATATTCAACATGGCGTCTGCCTGAATTTCTAGACCCATTAAACTCACAATAGTCGCGATATATATTTCACGAAAGAATCTATATTCTCATAACTCATACTGAAAAGAGCACATTAAAGAAAAACTAATATCGAGAATACAAAGAAAAAACACATCCGGAGAAAAGAATGGTAACGCCTACTTCAACCCTGGAATCACAGAGTCTTTTCTTATAACGCCAGTCCAGCTAAAAAATGGACTCGTCCAATTTGAAATTGTAGCTATTAAATCATTTCCCTCAAACTCTGAACTTGCCGATGGCCGACACGAAACTGAACTCTCCTGCGTCCTCTGCCTCGCCAGTCCCTGTCCGCTCGCGCCGCAATTCTCGACCCAGTAGGTGCTGCCCTCCCAAGCTACATTTCTGAGACTTTGGTCGATGGAATTCGGTCTACCGTTCCGGTATCTGGAACGCCGGCCGATGTGAGATGGCTGCCTCCGTGTGTTGACAAGTGTCGAGCTTGGCATGGCCTGGAGTTATTTGAATAATCCTTGAGACTTGAATTATTATGTAGTAGATTACTCGACATCCCAATGGGCCCCGTACTAGTGAAGTGACCGTGGATGCGTGAGTGTGACGTAAAACTTGGGGGTAGTGTTGAGCGTGGGTGATTGGCATAGTGTGTGTTGATATTGTTACCTCACAGGATTTTTCCATTTGAAAGGATTCTGCGATTTCCAAGATTGTTGTAGAACCTCAGGTCATCCTTACCTTATAACTCCAGGTACCTAATCTAACCTAATTACTAGTTACAGTTTGCATTAAATTTAGTCGCAAAATTCTAACCTTAATAGCTCGTTTTCTATCTGTTCTTCTAGAAATAAAAATAAGAAAATAAAGTTCTCTCCCACTCATCACACCTTTATAATAAGATCTTATCTATAAATTTATATTCTGATTTGAGCTTGTGCCGACCATGGGAATAATCACTGTTAATGTTTAATTCTTTTAATTTTGAAAAGCTGGGGAAGGATCCATAACGGGTGGTTATCCACCACGTTATAGTACATACGTTTTAAGTTAGAAAATTAATTTAAAAAAAAAAATCTCCCAAAATTGTTCAATTTTCAACCAAATACTTAAATTGGAATTAAAAAGAAGAATTTTCCACTAAAATGATGAATCTTTAAAACAAAATAAAATTAACAAACTAGTTCAACTTTCAATCAAGTAGTTGAATTTTCAACAACAAATATTAATTCTCAACCAAAAAATTACATTTCCAACCATAACAGATTATATGCCTGCCAAAAGAGATCAATTTTCAACCGAAAAATTCATGTCCCGGAAGTTAAATCCGCAAACTTATTTTTTCAAAAAAATTAAAGTTGTGCTAAATTTATTACTTTTGGAAATTTCGAAAAAGGAAAACTTGCGCTGGGTTGTGCTCGACAAATGCAGTCTTTAATTCTTCTGACAAAATTACGTGAGATCAACGGTTCTCAAATTAAAAACTCAAAAAACATAAGAGATCCAAAAGGTCAAATTTCGAAAAAAGAAAACTTTTGCTGGATTCTGCGCGACAAATGCAGTCTTTATTCCCTGTGACAAAATTACATGAGATCAACAGTTCTCAAATTAAAAACTCAAAACGTAAAACTCAAAACTCAAAAAACATTAAAGATCCAAAAAGTCAAATTTCGAAAAAATAAAACTTGTGCTAAGTTTTGATCGACAAATGCAGTCTTTATTCCCTGT
>CAKNWT010332713.1:0-15312 GCA_932066315.1 Andricus coriarius
TAAATTTCACTTCCCGGTCGAACTGTACAAGATATTAATTTGCTCAACACAAAAAAATTTACAAATTTGTAATCCCGGATTACGTTACAGAAAGTAATATAATCTAAATTTAATATAATAGAGTTCAAAATAACATGGAAAAGTTTTCGTTTTGGACAAACTTTATTGGAGTACGAAGCGAGAGACAACGAGATACTTAATGAGCATGAATTATATAAGCCGAAGGAGCTTTAACAAAAGAGAATTCAAATCCACCAAATTACATTTTTTCATGGGATGTATTAATTTTTAAAGTTTTCTGCAAAAAGGTGGTGTATGTAAAAAGAATGAAGCCTTGAGAATCATCATACATTGACTTTATTATTATTTGCAATTACCTATTACTTGCCACATTTTAGGCTGACTTCAAGGAACAAATGTGTATTTTAATTTTACATTTTTCTTGTAATCTAATTAATGTTGTGGAGAATTGTGGCTTACACCCTCTACTTCAAAATTCAATAGGATTTGATTCCCAGGGCCTACTGGAGTTTCCTCGACTTCATCTGGGGTCAATAATGTAATCATGCCGCTTTCCATGTTTATTTTTGCCCGTGCTTTACAGTGAATCCGACGTTTATACGTATATATTCCAGCAAGAAATCTACTACTCTCCAATATTGCAAAGATGTCACCATTGGATGTAGATAATACAATTTGTTCATGGGTTGGCATGCGCACAAAGACTTTTCTTCCTGCGTGTATTTTAATTGGTTTATCTGCAGGAAAAGTGTATCTTCGAAGCTCGAATATCAGGTGCGGATTTTTATAGGAAGTAAGCCGAATAAATTGAAGTTCATCAAGTCCATATCGAGTTCCGTTAGCAGAAATAATACTGGTAGGTGGAACCATGCACCTGGCATGGGCAGGAGTAGACGTGGACGTGACAGGAGGCGTTCTGGACCTTGCACGAAGAGAAGGCTTGGCAGGAGAAGGAGACCTGGCAAGAGAATCAGATCTAACAAGAGGAAGAGTCTTGTCAGGAGAATGTTGCCGCTCAAAAAAAGAATAGGCAGATTCGCGACGAGCAACACCAGGAATAGGTTCGCCATCAGGTAAACACTCAAACTGCGAACTGAACTCTGCAAGAAGAAAGAGCATTACATTGTTCTTCAAGTACGTTGAATTCTTTGAACTCAGTGTGGCAAAATTGAAAGAAAAGACTCAGAGTTTTAAGAAAAGATTGCTCTGGGAAGCTTATTGAAAGCTGCATCAGCAATATTGAGGGAACATGATTCAGGTACACATATTACCGACCTTCATATATATTTTTTCCCTCAACTGACAATTAGGGAAATGCAGACATCGGAATTTTAATTTTTTTAATAGCGAGAAAATATTGTTGCGCATGGTGAGCTGGCCAGTGTGAGACACTAGCATAACAAAATATCTTTTAAATATTTGTTATGTTTACCTTATTACTCAGGTATTTTAATTTATACAAAGATGACGAATGGTGGGATGGTTATTTTTTATCGTCTATTACAAGTGTTTGGTACCACATTGCAGTCAATCAGAGACAATAAAATTAATTATGTAATTTTTTATGATCAAACGAATATCAACATGGCACTAGTAAACTTAAAATAAATCAATTTAAATTTAAATAAATTAATTCTGAATAACTTTGAATTCCTGAAATCCTGAAATACAGATACATGTAATAATCAAATCATAAGCCACTAATCAGTAACCTACATTAGCTCATATAATTTTATTTGATAATGACTTCTCTTATCTTCTCACCTCACTTATATCCCACATTTCGAAATTTTGTTATATTCTTTATAAATTACATAATTAATTTTTTCGTCGCTGGTCGACTGAAATATAAGACAGGTACTTATAATAAACGAAAATAAATAACCATATCACCTGCCGCAATCTTTATGTAAATGTTAGTATCAAAATAATAAGCTGAACATTATAGATATTTCAATAATTTGTTTTTTTAAATGCCTTAAACTTTAATGAAAGGAAAGAAAGAATTTCCATAATTTTATGAGATTTCGTCAATTTTATTTCAAATGTTAGGTTGTAAAATTATAACCATGCAATAGAAACCATACATATTTGAAACCTTTCAGACAAAAAATGGTGTATCTCAAATTATTATGAAATCATTTGCAATTTTCTCAGGGACTTTTTTGACATAAAATAATAGGTGAAAACAATGCAAAAGCTTTGAAAATATTAATATCACATTAAATCATATGAGGTTTTTAAAAACAGATGGAAATCTTTTCTTGCGTCCTCTTGAAAAAAGCCTCTATAAAATTCGCCAACTTTTGAATATCAGCTAATGCTAGTTATACTAATAATACAAATATATTGATTTTCGATGCTAGACCCCTTCCCCCTCAATTTTTTTGTTTTTCGTAAAAAGAAATTCTGATTTTTTTCAAATCGTTCAACACTAACCCATGTTCCTGGGCCTTTTAATTTAACATGGGGTTTTAAATAGGAAAAGTTCTGTTTTGGAAAAAAATGGAAAAAAGGTGTGATTGTTATGAATTTTTGTAAATTTTGACTTCCCCAACTCTTCTGTATTGTGCTCGGAAAATGTCCCAAAAAATGCAAAATAGAAGTTTTATGATGAATTTTAAGAGCAATATTTCTTTTAACATATTTGGTAACTATTGAAGCAATTTTCCTTTGCTTAAACGATTGTCTCTTCTGTAAATCGTAAAAAGTTATTATTTCCTCGAATTATTCACACAATTAACAAATGCTAAGAGAAAAATAAATTTTTTAACGATATTTGGCAAATATTTACACAATGGTTATGTTAAGTTAGTTATGTTAGTGTGTTAAAGAGAAAATTTGGAATAAAAAATAAATTAGTTATCGACTATTTTTATTACAACATAATGATTATATCTCTTATCATTCGCAGGAAAAACGTGACTGGCAGTAGATATTATTTTAATCAATGATTTCTTTTTCATTGTGAAATGCGAAAATCTGTCAACACTTCGAGGTTAGTTGGAGAGCTTAATGAACCTCATTTTCTGAATGATTATTTAAGTAAATAATAATTGGAAAATAATATTTTCATACATATATTTACACAAACAAATATTTGTAAATAATTTTAGAAATCGTGTAATTTAAAATAGGCAAGTTTTTTAATACCACTGAATCTTCATTCCGAATTCCCATTTTTTTCATTAATATTCCTATAAATAAGAAAAAAATTGAGACCAAAAATACATTATAAAAATCACTGGGTATTTAATTTACAGTTCTGAAAGTACAATCTAGATAAACTTAGAAAATCTGAAATTGTCGAAAACACTGCCAAACAAAATAAAAAATATTTCTTCAGGCAAGTGTTTGCCAATAAAAAAGGGCACGATTAAAAGTAGGAAATCCAAAGATAATTTTTGGGAAATTTTAAACAGCAATCTTTTTAGATATTTGAAATATCACTAATAAAAGTCTAACTTTATAATTTCCTATCACAAACTTACCCCTATTGACCCTACTATTGACATTCATCAACTGTACATGGAATAAAAATTTGATTGTCTCACAGAGTTTTTTGTTTAAATTATGAAAATGAAATCGAAATGAAGGCATTCTGGACCAACAAAATCTCCTTGACAACGAATTTGGAAAATTTACATTTAGAAGATATTGGGAAATTAATGTTTTATAAAAACTGGTTTTTGCGTGAACAATCTGAATTGCTGCACTTCTAAGATCGCTTTAAAAATTTATTTATTCCGATCTTGTGAAAATTGACACCAATAATTTTTTAATTTATAGAAACAAAATTTTCATAAATTTAAGAAAACAAAATATTCATGTCATGAGGTGTGAAGCTGTCTCAAACAAAAATACAATTCTTGATTTGAGCTACGTTTTGTCGATGAGTGAAGTAATATGCTCGTATGGATAGACTGCCTAAATATTTTTTTTCCATGTGTCATGTACCTCGAAAAGTAATGACATTTCACGATTTACTGAAAATGAAAATTTTTTTAAACAAGTAATGATTGTTTAAACAATTAAAAAATATATATAAACTATCAAAAACTGGTGCAGGCATCAAAATCGTCTGTCTAATGAAGTCTAATGAAACAACTTTTGAAATTGAAATTCAATACAAAAATACTTAAAAATTTGTCACTTATTTGATAAAAATAATTTATATTGAAAAAATAAAATCAATATCGTCTTCAGAACGAATTTTATATAAAACTAATATTTTGCATTTTTCCTGCATTTTCCGAGCACCATACAAGTTAGTAGGTACAAATTTTGTCTTGAAAATTCCTTAAGTAATGACTAAACTTTTATTCACAAAAAGTTAATAACAAGTACTTATTTTTTCTATTTTTTCGAAAACCGAGATTTTCCTATTTAAAACCTTATGTTAATTCCAAAAGGCCAAGGACACAGTTTAATGTAGATCGATTTTAAGAAAAAAAACGGAATTTCTTTTTTCGGAAAACGAACAAATTAGGGGGGATCGATCACCAAAAATTGAAAGTCGAATTTTTGGGCCACCCTAGTGAAAATCAACAGTGAAAAACTACCGTAGCGTCATAGAAACATCTTATAATTAAACAATTTAATCGTTTGGTTCCTGTGAATATTATCATTTGTTAAGTATTTTGTTGGTTGCCGCTGCCCCGATGAAGAATCTTCAACTATTTTCTAAATTTAATATATTTTGGAATTGAATGAAGTTGAATTTTCATAAGTACGTGATTAAATAATGTTTTATCTATCAGAATATCAAGTTTCCATGCTCTTAGTAATCAAAAGAATTTTGCAAAAGTTATATTCCGACCATCGAATCTTCCACTATTTTGATGTCAGAACAGTTACACCATTTTTCTTTTGCAACTTAACCTTTCAATATTTGTGTTCATAGCACATTATTTTTAATGCAATAGATTTACGTAATGTAAAGAAGAATTAAAATAGTTAAGGAATAGCGATATTATTTGCAGAAATAATAACCTAAATACAATTAATTCTAGCCCGTCAGGGTAAAAATGATTAGCTTTAATGAGATTCGGATAAAGAATTCTGAATTATTAGAGGATTACAGTTTTTCGAGCGTCTTGTAAAATCGTCCAAGCGGCGCATAATGAACTGTTTCAGAGCACGTCTTAATTACAGATATAATATTATAATATTATATTTACCAATTGAATTAAGAATGACCATCAAGGTGAAGAACAGAGGATAAGCCATCCCCATTTTTTCCTATCAGACAAAAAACTGATTATTGCGTTAATAAAAAATTCGGTTAACAGTGTATCAAATGAATATTCGGGTGTTTCATCAACGTATTTAAATGGTATCTTAATCGTTATCTCATGAATTATATATGTATATTTCATAAATAAGTCCAAGGACAGAATTTTTCTTATCTCAACCGAAGTTATTTTTGGAAAAATAAGGCGATTTTTTCAGATAGCGCTTCGCAAAAAATTACACAAATTTTTTTTACCATTTAAAAATATTATGTATACCTTTTAGAAGGTTTCTGCTGAATTTCAAAGACAAACAACAAATTTTGTTCAACATTCAACGAAGTAGTTAAATTTACAATTAATAAGATTAAAGGCAACCTTTCCTTTACCTAACATTTTAATTCTCATTCATCATTATTTATTTTGTTTATAAATATGTTCTACATTATTTGTATATTTTTTACAGACTTAACAAATGTTTTCTTGACTGATAAAGGTCCAAACAGGGACGAGAACGTTTCAAAAATAATTATTGCTTCTTTTCTTTTGACCTTTATTTCAATGACTTGCTACGCTACTTATTACAAAAAAGGTTGAGACTACTCGTACATACTACTACTAAAGTACAAAAGTACAACTACTAACATGTGGCATTTTTAATATTATATCAAAATAAGGGGATTCCTCCAAATGATTTTTTTTTTGGACATGGTTACTCTTCGCTTTTCAAGGAATGGTCAGCTATCAAATATAAACAAGCTACTCTTATCAATCAAAGAAACTTTTTCCTGCACTGCAGGAGATCCGGTTTGATTCCTTCACACATCAACTGTGAATTCAAAAATTCGAACATTTATTTTCTTAATTCTCAAAACTCATGTAAGTTAAATCATCTTTTCTTTGATTTATCGACTAAGGTAGCTCATTCTCTGCACAAAAAATTAGGTTATGTTGTATCCCTTCTGATTACATCTTAGTTTCTTTAGATGTAGTTTCCATGTTTAATAACATCCTTACACCTAATGTTCTAAACTGTCTGATTTTAAGCTGGCCTGAGATTTTTGAATTTACTGACATTCCACTGTATTACTTTTTAGATTGTATTCAACTATATTTAAATTCCACCATTTTCAAATTTGGGGTCTTCATCTATAAACGGGAAAGTGGCTTAGCTATGGGTTCACAGTTGTACCTAAAGATAAAACAAGTTGAAGAAAATTTAAAAATTAGTTTCTTAGAAATTCTTGTTATTGGATGTGGAGGTTTTGTCAAAATTGATTGGTATCAAAAGAAAACTTGGTCTGGTCTTTATCTGAATTGTCACTCTTTTCATTCTAATTGTGATAAAATCGATTTGGTCACAGGTTTATTTTACAGAATTATTAGAAATTCAGATCCAGAATATAGAATCAAAAACATCGAATAACCCAAGAAACCTTAGAAGGTAATGGTTTAACAACCTATTTAATCAACAACAGTTTGAAAAAAAGAAACCTTCCAATTATATGCTTATAAATCTGATAAAAATAAAAAAATTCTTATGTTGATTTCACAGTTTGCCCGTACATAAAAAATTCAACGGAAAAAATTGAACAGGTCTTTAAGAAACAAAAAATGAAGATGATTTACAAACCAACTAATAGCCTTTCCAAATTTTTTAACTATCTCAAAGACCCACTTCCCAAAAAGGAAATATCCAGAGCTTTCCTTATTTAGGCAAGACTGTTCATAGTACTCGAAAAGTAGAATAATTTACTTTTACGACTTTATTTGATAAAAGAAAAATGATCAGAGTAATAGCTTTTGTTTTATTCGTAAAAAATAAGATCAAAAATTTAAAAATTAATTTTTTAGAAAAACGACACAAGAAACAAAAAAAAATGAAAAGACAAAGAGCGCCTGGAATTGCTAATGTAAATACTGCAAAATAAAGTACAAATTTTATTTATCATGATTAATATAATATTAACATAGTTTGTTATCGTCGTGACTTTTTTTCATATCGTGCGCTGTTTGGCTAAAAATTTTAATTTATTTCATTTGTTTTAAATTTTGTAAATGCTGTAACTCCGGTCATTTGTTTTTTTATAAAAAAAAGTCATCAGGACAAATTGTTCATCTGCTCAAGTACTACGAATAGCCGTACAGAGAATTTTTGAAGCTTGAAAAAAATTGGTTTAAAAAATTTTTTAAATGCTCTAACTTTTTGAATTTTCATCCACAATAGCTCGCTAACGAACTTGACCTACTTTCATGCTTTCATTACAAAAAATATCGTATGCAGCAAGGGAATGGGATCCTTTTACGACTCGCGTATTTTTACAGTACTGGGCGAAAAAGTCCCGTTTTTACCCCTCGGTCCATAATATACTATTATTTATTAGCTGCTGAAAAAAATTAGTTGGGAAATTGGAGAAAAGTTTGAAGGCTTAAGAATCATAATCCATTGACTTTTTTATTATTATTTCTAATTCTAAATTCATTGTAATATTTTAATCAGACTTTAGATCACAAAAAATATTATTCTTCAGTTTAACATTTTTGTTAAAATTGAATTAATAGAGTGGAGAGCTGCAGCTTACAAGAGTTTTACCCGCGACAGTTTAAAATATTTTGTGATTGGGCCTGTACGACCTACTGGAGTTTTGTCGACTTCTTCTGCGGATAATACGGTAACCCTGCCGTTTTCAATATTTATTTTCGCTCGTCTTCTATCAATAGCATAATAGATATATATTTTAGCAAGAGCATTGTCACTCTCCAATATAGCAACAACTTCACCATCGGACGTTGATATCACAATTTGTTCTTGGGTTGGCACTGGCACAAGATTGCTAGATCTTGTTCTCAATTTAACTGATGTTTCGGCAGGAAAAGTGTATTTTCGAAGTTCAAATATCCGGTGCGAATTCTTGCGGGAAGTGAGACAAATAAATCGAAAATGTTCAAGTCCACATCCACGGCTGTCAGAAGCAGGAAGCCTGGTAGGTGGAACCATGCACCTGGCATGGGAAAGAGTAGAACGTGGACGTGGCAGGAGGCGACCTGGACCTTGCATGAAGAGAAGGCTCGGCAGGAGTAGACGACATGGCAGGAGTACTCTGATAGAAATGAATAGGTGGTACAACGATATTTATGATTAGATTAACCCTATTTTATTGCTGGTATAGATACAGCCATACAGGATGTCTGTTTTGGCCATCCGATTCTTGTTGCTTACGAAAGTAGACGCGCAGGCGCGATCAAGATGCGCCTGTTGTAAACAAAACAAAGCGAGTCAGGTAAGTCAGTCATACAGAGGGTATTGCTAAACGACACATTTCAGAGATAGTTCCCTCAGGCAAGTGTTTAATAGAATTACACATTTAATACAATAGCAACACATATATTAAATTTTTGTTCCACAAATATAAGTAACTTGTATTTACCATATTTCAGTAAGTGCATTTCGTACTCTTTATGATTGAAGTACACGTATTATATTATAAATATCCTCGTAATTTTTCAACCCACGATCATATGGTTAAATCGACGTTACCATTTCTATCAGTGTAGACGACATGGCAGGAGTAGATGACATGGCAGGAGTAGATGACATGGCAGGAGTAGAACACATGGCAGGGGTAGAAGACATGGCAGGAGTAGACGACATGGCAGAAGTAGACGACATGGCAGAAGTATGCGGCATGGTAGGAGTAGACGACATGGCAGGAGTAGACAACATCGCAGGAGTAGACAACATGGCAGGAGTAGACGAGATGGCAGGAGTAGACGAGATGGCAGGAGTGAACGACATCGCTGGAGTAGACGACATAACAGGAGTAGACGACATGGCAGGACTAGACGACATGGCAGGACAAGAAGACATGGCCGGACTAAACGACATGGCAGGGGTAGACAAATTGGCAGGAATATACGACATGGCAGGAGTTGTGTCTCAAAAGAATAAGAAGGTTCGCGGCGAGGAACACCAGGAATATGGGCACCATTAGATAAACACTCAAACTGCAAACTTAACTCTGAAACAAGAAACAGAGGATTATATTTTTCTGAAGTCCTTTAAGCATGACAGAATGCGGATTTTGGAAAATATGTCCAAATTTCAGAATCCGTCACATGATTAACGCAATTTGAAATTTCGAATGTTTCAGATAAGAATTAGGGGCTGTTGTTTAAATCAAATCAACCCTATAGAAAATCCAAGTATCCAAAATTACAATACATATTTAAAGTTAACTAATTACAACAAAAGATGCTAATAACTTTATAAAGACACACATATTTATACAATTGGATTAGTATTTTAACTTTTTTTCATAATTCTGGAAGAAAGTAAAGTTAGAGGAAGTGAAGGAATTTAAATATTTAGGATATTATGATTTTACAATTTTCATCTATCTTAATCATAAATCTCCATCCTGCCAGTAATTTAAATCATGTTGCGAACATTATCCGACCAACGAATGTTCCATTTTTTCATGTCAAAACAGTTTTCTACACAACGTTTCTTTTGCAACTTAATTCTTAATCTTTGTGATCATAGCAACAATTTTCAATGCAACAGAAAATTAAAATAGTTCAGGAATAACGATGTTATTTGCAAAGACACATTTGCCCATATACATTGCATACATATTTGTGTGACTGATAAATTGTATAATTAATGAATTGCGAATTGGTATGCATACAAGATAATCTAAAAGCAATGCATTGTTAAGAGCAAAAGTGACTAGTAGTCATAAAATTAGGATAATTAATTCCGAATTATTAAAGGATTGCAGTTTTTCGAGCTTCCTGTAAAGTCATCTGAATAGCGCATAATGCACTGTTTTAGAGCACGCTTCAATTATAGATATACTATAGCATTATATTTACCAATAGAATTAAGAATGACCGTGAAGGTGAAGGATAGAGTATAAACGATCCCCATTTTTTCCAATCAGGTCAAAAACTGATTAATCCGTTTATAAAGAACTTCGTAAATAGTGTATATCATGAATATTCTAATGTTTTTTTAAAGTACATATATAAAGTATCTTAATAGTTATCTCATTATTTATAGCCGTAATGTATAGCTTATGTTTTCGATATTTTCACATTAAAATTTCAAAATCAGTCCAAGATAAGAAATTTTTGTTGCCTCAATCGAGATTAGTTTGGGAAAAATAAAGTGATTTTTTCGAATTGCGCTTTCTTGTCACATTTCCTCTAAAATATGTATCTGTTTAGGAAATTTCCTACGGACGCCCATATATTTGTTAAGGGCATGCCTAATGCATATATTTACTCAACTTACAGAAAAGACTTAAAAAAAATTATTAAGAAATAATATCAATCAAAAACCAAACAGCGACAATTGCCATTGTTACACACATTTTTTACAAACAAATTTACTTATTATATTTCACGTTTTGGAGCATAGACCATTTTTTCTCTCAATCATTTCTTTTCCTCTTAAGAATAATATATTAACACAAGAAATTGCCAATCAACAATCATTATGAAAAATTCACATTTTTAACGTATAACATTTTTCTTTTATGCATGTTTAATTTCAAGAATAATTTTATTACCAAAAAAATTGTAATCATTTTCATTCATAAGTTTTCGCCGAGAATAAGTGAAATAAGTTTTAACTGTGACTTTTTTTATAAGAATTTTTAACAACAATAATAATTGTGCTGTTATGTTGTCATTTTTCTTCGAATATCTGTTCAGAAACCAATTCTACATCATTTAAAGAAGTTATTTTCTTGGTCAATTTATAAATGTGTAGCTTCGAAGTTCAAGGTTTTTCCAGAAAAATCACCATATCGAAATCGTGCTCCAAGCTCATCACCAAATCGAGTAAATTGTTTTCCAATATTTTTTTAATTAATAAAATCAAGATCGAATCATACTCTTTAAATCTGGACGAAGGAGGTTCATTACATACGAAAAGATCATGTGCATATAGATTGAAATTTGTGGACTCTAATTTAATAGAAACTATCCTTCAAAAAACTAAGTTTATCTTGAGATTTGCCTCAGCCATATCTCTATGCGATTTTTTAACATGAAAAAAACATGTTAAACAATTTTGATGGTTATAATATTTATAAGTTTTTAAAGCAATAATGCAACAACAATCAAACACAAATGACAACTGGCAAACGTTTTTTAAACGTCATAGAATACAAATCATTTTTAAACAGCATAAACACTATAAGTTAAACAATATTTTCACCCTATCCATTTTCACGAAATACCAAAAAAATATGTGCATATAGATTTAAATTTTTGGTCCTTAATTTAAAAGAAACTATTAGTCCTATAAGAATGTAAGGATATCGTTAGATCCGTCTCAGCCATATCCCTAGCTTTTTTTTAAGGCACAAAAAAAATTTTTGAACTATTGTAATGCTTATAATATTTTTAATTTTTTTAAACAATCATGCAACAAAAGTCAAAGATGAATTACAACTGACAAACGTTCTTTAAGCCTTATAGAACATATATATCACTAGGAGTTATTCTAATTGTGAGAAAAAGTATGTAATTTTTTTAAACAACAATACAACAACAATCAAATATAAATGAAAACTGGCAAAAACAAATGTTCTTCAGAATGTATGAAAAACAAATAGATTTTAAATAGTTTAAAACTATAATTGAAACATTGTTTTCAGTCCCTTCATTTATCTTAAATATTTATTTTTTACTTGTATATATAATATATATGTTGGCTATGATCTCACTCTTGACAAAAATCTTTGTCAACAATTTGCAAGATTTTCGCTATTTTCTCTAAAAACCTGGACAGATAATTTAATCAAAAATTTAATTAAACAAACTTTATTTTGTGCGTCCATCAGATAAGGAACTACATTCTTGAACAAATTATCCGTGACATGGATTCTATGTATCTTTTCCGTAAAATTGAATTTTGTAATCAATTTTACCACAACTCACGGATTGAAGCATATTGGTTAACAAAGCAAAGCCTCAGTAGAGATAAAGTTGAATCAATACAGACACTTTGATTAAAAACTAACAAATTTTGTCGTATAACAAACCATTTCACGATATGCTCTCTTAGTTTGAATAAACATTCCTACAAAACGGATTTTGTTTGTTCGGGCATCATCCCTGCCGAGGCTTTGATTTTTGTTTAGACAATTGAAAAATATTATATGTTTTTTTTGTAAAATCATCTGCTAATGAAATGATTTCATCCATATTATAACTTCTTTCTTGTCTCTATTGGTGTTTCCATGGGCCATAGAAGATCAAAAGTGGTCCATAACTTTATAAATTGTTTACAATTCCTTATTTGTAATAACTATTTTTTACGTAATACAGTTTTGATCATAAATCAGGACTATTTTATAAAAAAATCATTTTTGTCCACAACCAACTGATCCGTTAAGAATCTCAAGCTGTGGACTATTTGAAACAATGAATACCATTAGAATACCATTCGAATCCCATATTTCTGTCCCATAATCCCATAGTTCTGCGAAAATTTAAATTTAATATTGAAAAATAGTTTTCTTTTTATACGAATTATTACTAAAAGTTTATAATTTATTTGGAAAATAATGTAAAAGAGTAAATCATTCAGTTTGAAGAGAAAAAATTTAATATTTTAAGTACTGGTAAGTTTTTCTTACGTTTTTCTGAATTTTTCAAACATAACATTATTGTGTACTGAAAAACATTTTAAATATGTGTTTTGGTAACATTCTCTGTTTTTTTTACCACATAATAGAATTTTCATTTAATAAAGATACATTTTGAACCAAAAATGAAATACTTGAATTTTCAACCAAAATTATGAGTTTTCAAATAAGAAGACTAAGTTTCTACTAGAAAGACAAATTTTCAGCAAAATACATTACCTTCCAACTAAATATTTGAAGTTCTGACTAAAAAAGGTGAATATTCTACTAAAAGAAAACGAATTTTCAACAAATATTGTTAAATTTTCAACTAAAAATAGAATAGTGAAATTTTCAGATTAAAAAATTGAATTGCCAACATATTAGTTCCATTCGCAACAAAAAAGTGAATTTTCAACAAAAAAAGATAACATTTTCAACCAAAAGTGAAATAGTTACATTTTCTGTTGAAAAAATCATATCCAACTAAAAAGAAGCGAAATTTTCAATTGAATATTTGATATTCCAACAAATAAAAATATTGTAAATATTTCAATATTAAATAAAAAACAGTTGCAATTGAACAAAAAAGATGATCTTTGAATGAAGTTCAAAAATTAATCTGAAAAAAAAATTTAATAAAATAGTTAAATTTTCATTGAAAGAAATGAATTTGCAATTTTCAAAATGCATCGTTGAATTTTCAACTAAAAAGATCAATTTTCAAGAAGAGAAAAAAGAATTTTTATAAATTAGTTAAACTTTCAACCAAAAAATGATTTTTCAGCCAACAACATTAATTATCAACCAAAAGAGACGACTTTTTAATAAAATACATAAATTTTCATCCAATGGTTTATTTTTAAACTAAAAGAGGCGAATTTTTAACCAAAAATGGAAAAGATAAATTTTCAGTAAAAATTGGAGTAGTGAAATTTTCAGATTAAAAAATTGAATTACCAGCAATATAGTTGAATTCACAAAAAAATGAATTTTCAACAAAAAAAGAAAACATTTTCAACCAAAAGTAGAATAGTTAGATTTTCTGTTGAAAACATCAACTTTCAACCGAAAAAAGAGAAATTTCAAATTCAATATTTTATATTCCAATCGAAAAAGATTTTAATGTTTCAATATTAACTAAAAAACCATCGAATTTAAACAAAAAAGACGAACTTTCAATGAAATACTCAATTTTTAAGTTCAAAAATCAATTTTCAACAACAACAACAACAAAAAAATTTGCAATGAAATAGTTCAATTTTCATTGAAAGAAATGAATTAGCAACCAAAAAAATAAATTTTTAACCAAAAATGCAATAGTACAATCTTAAGTTGAAAACATATTTTTGAACCAAAAAAGGAGGTTTCAACAAAATACTTAAATTTACAACAAAAAATAATAAATTTTCCACAAAAAAATTAATTTTCAACAAGAAGATTAATTTTCTACCAAAAAGTCGAATTTTCAACCAAAATAACTAAACTTACAAACAAAAAGAATAATTTTCTGAAAAAAGTCGATTTCCAAATACATAGTTGAATTTTCAACTGAAAAGATCAATTTTCAAGAAAAAAAAAGAATTTTTATAATTTAGTTAAATTTTAAACCGATAATTGATTTTTCAGCCAAAAAGATTAAGTGATAAACCTCAATATTAATTTTGAACCAGAAGAGACGAATTTTTAATAAAATTCATGAATTTTCATCCAAATGGTTAATTACCAAATAAAACTGATTTTCATTATAATAATTTATTTCAAATCGAAGAGATGAATCTTCAACAAACAAAGTAAAATGTAATGGTTGATATTCCAACCAAAAATATTTTTAAATAAAAGTCATTCAATTCAACCAAAAAGGACGAATTGACAACAAATATTGTAATTTTTCAGATAAAAAAGATCAGATTTTAGCCAAAAATAAAACAAAAACAAATAAAATACAAATTTTCAACTAAATAGTTAAATTTTCAACCAAATAAAAGAAACTTCAACTGATGAAATTTTAATCAAAAACAGTTGAATTAAAAAAAGAGCACGATTTTTCTCCAAAGCGGTTGGTTTTTTAATTTTAAAATATGGATGTTTTTTAGTGTTCGCTATGAAAAATCGAAAAACTGTTGAAAACATGTGTACATGTTATATTTTCTTTTCAAGCTAAATGACTGACACTTTGACTCTATTTTACGAATGAACTATAAACTTTTATTAATAATTTATGTAAACTAGCTATTTTTATTATTAAGTTTGAAGTTTTGCAGAACTCTTACCCGACCAGATCGTACACTCTGATAAGTGGCAAACTGCCCCATTATTCAATAATTATAAGCAATTAAAATAAAAAGAAAGAAAATTGCAACTATATGAAACATCCAACAAGCCACTTAACAGGTATAAAGGAAAAAGCAATTTGGATC
>CAKNWT010332715.1:3304-35333 GCA_932066315.1 Andricus coriarius
AACTAATGTATTTTTAGGTGCTGATTACGAATATAACGTTTAAAATATTTGTCAGTGACATTTTCAAAGTCAATTGAAAAAAATGGTTAAATTGTCTGAAAATAGCAATTCTTGATAATTTTTTGAGCTAAAAAAGGTGTGATGCTAATAAATTATTTAACATATTATCATTCTAGTGTAAATTATAGACATTTTTAATATGAAAGTGGAAAAAATTATTTATACAAAAAAATGTTTGATTATTTTTGCATTTTTTAAGAAAAAAAATTACTTCCAGACTAGAAAGAAGGTTTTACAGAAGTTTTCAAACAAAATTGTGACCCTAGTTTTTCCTGTGTAGTCGTCAACGGTTAGCAGTGTTTTAAAACACTTTTGGCTAAAAATCATCCTTGGGGTTTCATACGAAGAGTGTTCCACGTTTAAAAATGTACTAGTTTTTCTTGCTTTTAAAAAACGATTGTAGGCCATGAATTTTCATTTAGTTGAAAATATTAAACCTCTTTTTAAATGCAAACATTGCTCTGACGTATTTCTCTAAACATTTATGAATAAACTTACATCAAAGATGTTTAATATATTTATTTTAGCAAGACTACCGTAGAAGCAGAAGAGGAAACATTAATGTAGATAAAAGTTCGAAGAATTTTCACCTGCTCGATTTCCATACTGCTCCTTTACGACACTAATGAAAGTTAGGCATCAGCAGGCTGAACATAAAACCTAGCGCTATCTATAGGCTTATTTCTATGCTAAGCAGTTTTTCAGGAGTGAATTTGAGAAACAATTATGTGACAAAAAGTGATTATTCTCCGCAATAGTGTTGTTCTCATTTACATTTTGATAAGTGTGATTAGTCATTTAATCTCCAAAAAGATTACTCTAAGTTGGAGCCAGATTGGTTAATATTTACAGATGGATCCTAGGCCTTAAAGTTTCCCATAAAATTAACATGGGAGAAATTGAACAAAAAAGAAAAATCTACAAAATGTCGAAATTTATCACTAAAATAGATAATCCACATTTCTTTAAAGTTGGCCAAAACAAAATGTTAGAATTCGAAAACAATCACATGTTATCAAGAAACAGTTTTTTTTTAATCCTAATAAATACATGAATTAGGTAGAAAGATAAACCTATATTTTCGGCCATTTTGAATTTTTTTGAATATAGTATGTCTCGGACTATGGTATACTTTCTAAATTTAAATTTCTTGTTCTTATGAAGTTAAAAAAGATTTTACTGAAATCTGTAAAATGAGCTATTTTATGAATATTTTGTAAATTGGAATTTCTTAATCTTGCACAATTTTAGATTTTGAGGTCTTTCAATAGCTTTAAGAGAAATGATTAGATTTCTTGTCAATGTGTCGTCACTCTTTGTTAATAATTTAAGAAACTATCATGTTTGAAGGTAACTCTTCAGCTGTAACGATTGGAACGTTTCACTCTTTAATTAGCAGCAGAAAGGACTAGAAAATTACACAAATACTTACGGCAACTAAAAAGAAAAATTAATATTCAGAAGAAAAGATCAACTATGAAGTAGATCTGTACAAATTGAACAGTGAGATCAAACATGAGGGGATTAATTTGATCCGATTCCGTTTCAGATTTAACGACTTGCTGTTCAGCAAAGCAAAAGAAGCCAGAAAATTTTCAAAGGAAAAGGGTATACGATTATGATTAAAGAGCAAATAAACACGGGATTTTGGATGAGGGTGTGTTACAAACATACTGTATCTATAGGTAATACATAATTTCACAAGTACACATGCTTTTATAGGCTTTTATGAATGTGTGCAGAGAAATTAAGCCCCTACACCACTAGGAGACTCTATCACTCTGATCGTCCTCTGGCTTGTTATCCATAGAGTAACGTTGTTAAACGACCTCACTAAGCTTTGATTTTCTATTCCAATGCATTACGTTCATTTATTTCCTCCAATTAATTCAGAATTCGATAATAACACACAAGGATATTCACCAACCCAGCACTTATCTGCCCGTTACATTCCCTAACTCGAATGTAATCGTCTAACAAACTAGGTATATTATGTGTATTTGTAGTAACCTTATCTACTAACAATTTTTGAAAAACTTACTTTTAAAGTGATAGTTGCAGTTTCTTTTGAAGTTACTTTTTTATACAAAAACAAGACAACACCTAAGTCAAGTTTCTTGCTCTTTTTCACTTCTTATCTATATTCATTGGACTAACAATAGTCACAGAACGTGGGAGGTTTGAACACGCGTATTATGATATCAATTATTTTATACAATGTACAGTCATGCAAACAATGCGCACTTGATTTTAAAGCGGTAATGCAAATCGGGTATTAATAGATGCTCATAATTGGAACAAATGGCATTATAATAATAGAACACGAAATTTATAGCCGCTTGTCAAATTTACTTGCTGATTACTCAGGCGGATAGGATCAATTACGGATTATGGAGAAATGGCTATTAGTTAGGGATTGGTTTTCGCCTAAATAATAATTCAATCCAGCAAATTGATGCCACTAAAATTTACTCTGTAAATCTGAAGCACATAGTACAAATTCATTAATACATATGGTAACTCAAGCAGAGAAAAATAAATTTTAAAACTTGTATATGAAAAGATCAGATTGTATCGGCTAACATACATATATTACTGAGTATTTTGCTGAACCGTTAGGCTCAAATGAAATTATGTATTTATTTTTACTATCTAAGATGCTAAACTGAAATATATAGATACTTAACTCGTTCTGCGCGGTTTTTTATATCTAAAATCTCTAACTTCTAAAATACTAGATGACTGTCCTGTGGCTGAATATTAAATATGTTTACACTAAACATCTAGATGTTACCAATAATCATCAATTCTTAAACTCGCAATGAACTAGAATACTAATTCTGTTACAGAGAGTATAAATCGGCTTGCGATGCTGTTTTCCTATGATGTATGCATCAATTTTGGATCTTTTCTTCCTCCTTCATAATCTTTTTAGTGTTTGCATCTGGCCCATCCTGAATTATGTTGCCAATATTTGCTTCCATCTTTGAGTATATTGGGGGCAACGAGAGAGAAGGAGAACAAGTGGAAGGGTAAAGGGGTGGCCTCTGCCCTCGGGTATTGGCTTCTCTAGGGCAGTCGAAATTGAGGAACTGGCGCTAAGCTAAGTGAGTCTGATTTGTGCAAACTCCAGCTGGAGCAACCTGACTGCCTCTTTCCTGACTTCTCTCCAACCCTTTCTTCATCTTCGTTCGCCCCGGATTTCATATTCATCGACTTCCGGTTAATTAAGATATTGATTCCGGGAAGCTGGTGCTTTAGGTCTGTCTTAACTTTTTAACCTATACCAACAGATCTGCAGTCTGCATGTGCATTTGCACGAATGGATTTATACAAATGCATTTACACAAATGAATTTCCTTCAATTTAGCTTGGATAGTATTTTCAAGTTTGTTTTAAATGAAACTGCTGAATCTGAACTCTACTCTAAAATAAGGTAATAATGAATATTCAGTCAACAAATTTTAATTTGTGACTGCACTGGTATCAGCAAAAGACATTTCTCATTATGCAATATGAATTACTGTTTCGCTAACGATAGAAGATTCATTATCTACATTGTAATCTGAAGAACATCAAATCGTAATGAATGTAATTTTTGTGGCACTAAAAAGCACTTCTGGTGCGATATATAACGCATTCAAAAACGTTTATACCGAAGTATCCTGGAGGAAAATCCGTGAAGACAATTCGATCGAGTAGAAACGTAAAACGACACACATGAAACATCCATACGTTATGGATTTATGAATCTCGAATTGTAAATATCGGCACGTAAATGCATCTACACGCCAACAATAAATACTGGGGTATTGGTGAGGCATTAGTCCGCAGTGTTCTGTTTGAGCGATCATCCATGGCATAGCCCTCCTCCTCTGTGACTCAACCCCGTTATCACCATCACCCTTACCAGGAGTATACTGAACCGAGAACGCGTACTAAGCAGACATTTCAATTCAACGACACGTAGCCACGCCGTTTCCGCGAGTTTTTTGTCCGTGCACGGGTATCAGTGACATCACACGCAGCATCAAAAAATCACCAAGAGATTTAATGAAAATAAAATAAAAATGTTGTCGAGACAAAGAATAGAAGAAATGCATCCGGTTCAATGGACCAGCCTTTCTTATAGTTGAAACTCGATTTAAGCACATAAAATGTGAATGCATGAATCAGAAAAAATTTATTTGATTTAAGATTTCTTCCTCTCATTTTAGTTTTTAAATGCGTTACTTGAGAATCTCACAATCAAACTAGAGGAACGAGGCTAACTCGAATTTCCTCGCAACCTGCTTCGTAGACCAAAGTGTAATGATCTGAGAAATTGTCGTCCGATATGTAATATGGATGTAGTCGAAGAAGCGTTACACGTAGAGATATTCCATCAAGCTGCAAGGGTACCAACCTATGGAGTGCGGGACATTTGGATTTATTCATAGCCCTCTTTCTCTCTTCCTCATTTTCTCTAGGCTCCCCTTTCGTTTCTGTGCCTCTCCAACCATGCTCAAGATGTCTCGTTGTCAACGAAAGTACCTCGTTTCTCGTACTCTCTTTCCTCGTTTAACTGTCTATTTCTATCTCGCTTCCCTTCTTCCCTTCACGTGCATCACTGTCAATCTCTTCAACTCTCATTTCGTCTGCTTTCCTCATCGATCGAACTTGGCAGACCTCGTCCTTTTATCGGTAAAATAGGTACTCTACTACCTGAAAGTCATCGTTATGGGACATGTTCGAGCCCTCGTTAGACAAATCACATTGCGAAAACATTCTTAACAAAACCTAGATTTTCCTGAGAAACATATAAAGAAAATAGAAGATTTTATAGACTGTGGTGCTATGCAAAAAATAGTAATTTCGATCGGTGAAAGTAAGAATCTTCTTCGGAAAGGAATTGCAAGCAAACTAATAAAAACTGAAATTAAACTCTGATTCCCATTCGGACTTATGTGAGAAATCTTTTACAAGAATTTTAAAATTAAATTTTGTCAGAAAAAAGATCTTCTTCTTTCGCTCCGCTGGGATTCGAACGCCAGGTCAACTGATTGTCGGTCAGATGCTCTACCACTGAGCTAACAGAGAGATCGGAAGAAGAATCCTTTTTCTGAAACACGCTTTCTTTTGCAAGATGTGAAAATATTTCTCTTCTGATTGATCGTTACCATCTCCGATAATAATACAGTTTCTTAGTATATTTACAAGAGCTTTTTAGAGTAAGTATGCTAATCAAAGTTTGAATCTGCCCACCAATATCACTAGTTCATTAGAAGTTGCTTAAAGTTGAAGCAACTCTGTAAATGGAAATCCACATAATTGCATCCAAAACTACTAAAACTCTGTTGAACTTTCAATGTGTTTGAAGCAAGTCTTAAGAGAAGTAGTAAGTACTTATATGCATTAGGACAGACCAAAAGTTTGATTTGAATCATATGACCTTATTAATTAATTAGAGAATAGCAGAAACAAGTGTGTATATGTGATATATATCTTTTGGTCCGAAGGTTTATTTTTTACTCTTTGCGGACACATTTTCACGAAGATAACGAGTATATAGTAAGCTTTTCGACTGGATGGGCCACTTTGTAAGTAATTGTCTTGACTTTATTATGTATCAGGTGCGACGTAGTAACTAAGTAGGATAGAATTGTAACAACGACTCCACGGTCGTCGCAGTTTCAAACTAGAAGTGTGATATTCAGGCAATTCTCGACTTAAACACTATTCTACTTTACGACGCTTCCACACCAACCAGCGCCATAGTTACACTATATTTGACCCAGTCATGAAATCAAGCAAGTTACTAACGATGATGAAAATTCACTTGCGCAAAATCTCACAATTTTTTTTACCGAAACCAGTGCAAGGCAATTGATTCTCAACTATGATGAACGAGGGGGACTTTACCGTTTTCGATGAATATTCATGTTTGCGTAAACATTTAGAATCACATCACAAAATTAGAGGAACCCCCAGGCGAGCAAAATGACTGGTCCTCGCTTCGTATATTTCACAGAATATATTTGAATCAGGATTTGAATTTTGTGCGGCGAACGGATCCTTAATCGGTTAGATATTTGTCAAAATCGGTGGAATTTTATTTACATACTTTAACTCCAGAATAATTTTACATAAAAATCCAGTTTTAGATACGAACATTCCCATTAGAAATTGTTTTTATTTATTGCTTAATTTATAAAAAGTAAAATAAACTTATGATGAGAATTTGAGTTTCTAGCACGGATAATAGTTTGAGGGTAGTAAAACTTGATGATAGTACTTCGATGAAGTTCTTTTTCGTTAAGTAATCTCACTGCCAGAGGGCTGATGTAAAATCCAGAAAAAGTAGGCTATTTACGGAACTGACGTTTATCAGGATTCTCTTTCCTATTCTTCCTTAAGTACCCTATCCTTCGCACCTTCCAATCTCCAATATAAAAAATTTCAACAGAGAAAAAGAGTGGGCGATTTGGCAGGCGAGCAGTTATCGCGATATTCTTACTCGTTCGTACTAGTAGAGCCCAAAGTTGTGCTCGCCGACTTTCCGAAATATTCCGGGAATGGACCCTTGCAAGTGGGGTTCAGCGTTTGTGAAGGAACCGGGTTTGTGAGCGTCTTCGAGTCACCAGGAAATGGCGTCCGTTTCCTCCCCATAACCTCCCTTCTACACTTTACCCTCAACCACCGACAATTTAACTATCCAGTGATTCTCAGTCTGAATTTCAAATAATGCTTACCTTGAACCAAAAATATTTTTTGATAAGCATAATGTTTACAATTACATTGTTTACGTTCAGATTGCAAAATTGTAAATGTGCATCACGTATCAGAGTGGCCACTCAAACAAAAAAATTACAGGTTATTATTCCATACAAAATGCTCTATTACATGCATTTTGAAAAGAATTAAACATTTTAGAACTTTAAGGTAAAATATATAATGTAACTTATTAACAAAGTGATCATATTAAATAACATTAATGTGAGTGCCATATTTCAGAGATCTCAAGTCGAAACATATTGCATTTTCAACAAAATAGTTGAATTTTCAACGAACGAGTTGAGGTTTTAGGCCAAAACTTCGAAAGTTTTAGAAAACAGTTCACTTTTAAACTCAAAAAGACAAATTTTCAACAAAAATAGTTAATTTTCAGCCAACAAAGATGAATTTCCAACTCAATAGTTGAATTAAAAGAAAATTAATTATCGACCAAACAGTTGAATTTTCAACAAAATAATTGAATTTGCGACCAAACAGAGGAATTTTTAACCAAAAGGGATGGATTCTGGAAGAAAAATGCGATAGAAGACTTTTCAATTGAAAACAGTGCACTTTTAATCATAAAAGATGAATCTGCAACCAAAGAGGTGTATTTTTTACCAAAAGATGAATTTTTCAATCCAAAGGATGGATTTTTATTTCTAAACAGACGAATGTTCGACCAAGCAGTAGAATGACAAACAAATCTTATCAGCGTATTTAAATATTATTGAAACTTGGTTCAGCAATACTAGTAGTGTCAAGTAATTGAAACTAATTCGTAAAATTGAATTTCTCATCGACTGGTCGTCGAACGGATATTGCCTCTGAAGCAGGGAAGCTTATATCTCGAAATCCCGCTTCTTTTGCCTGACGAGAATTCCAAAACGAAACTCGACGAGGTAACACGTCTTAGAGTATGGCCTGAGAACGTAGCTGAAAACGACTTTGACGAAGTTAGCGGCAGACAACAGATGCATCCAGGAGAAATACTCGATTGCAAATGTCTCAACCGGAAACTTGGTCTGTACCAGCAGATGTTTCCGGTGTCAGGAAAAGGGATGTACAATTAGGGACCTCGGACGAAAGGATTGCTCTCAACGAACGGCGAACCTCGGCGACAATTTTACGTATTAATGCTGGCTACACCCGCACCACCAAGCCGCATAACTCACCGGCTGTGACCCACATCCAACTAATTTTCAGATAATTAATATTTCAGTCGCGGCTTTGTTACGCGCGAGTTAATTTCGATTTGGCCACGTTTCAGTTTCCCGGTCTGGACCGGTACGGTTCGGATAAGCCGTTGCCCCTCCATAGTCCAGGGTACTCATGTGCATTTGTACACGATGTGCGTAAATATAATTTATTCCAACCTCGAAACTCAGCATTGTTTTGCGATCGCCTGAGAGAAAAAGAGCCAAAGACAAAGAATGTCCCGCTCTTTCGCGAGATAGTTTAATTCTGAAAACGTACGTAACCACAAGGACCTCTGCGGTTTTATAACAAACAAGTTTAAATTTAATTTGCAAAGTGAACTCTACTACTCTTGTACACAATCTACATTCCTCGCAGGAGTTATACTTTTTCAGAGCCGTGCAAACCACCTCTGTTTCATACAAATAAGCCAAGTTAAAAGTATTTTTTTGATGGAATAGTAGGAAAAGTAAGCTTAATTTAATAATGAAAGCGCAGTAGCCTTTTGTACATCAATTTATGTTTAACTTTGAAATTGTCAAGCTTTAATAGTTAAACTGTCTCGCAGTGGTCGAAAAACTATATTTTGAATATTATCTTACTTCTCCCTGATTTTTTTCTTAATTTTTTTTCTTCTCTTGAACATTAGTATTCAAAGACCGAAATTTTAAATGTCACATAAAATTTTTTAGAAACGGAATAAAATAATTTTAAATTGAAATTCATACATTTCAAATTTATTTATTTATTTCAACCAAAAAAAAATTACTTTTCTACTATGAAACATAAATTTTGATCCGAAAGAAAAAAGCCATGTTTTTTCCCTGACTATCAATATTCAAAGACAAGAATCTTAATCTATTAATATGATACTGAAGTTCCCTCACCCCACAGTATGGCTGTATTACACTTTACTTAATCGATCCTTATTGCTGTTTTCTTTGACACTAAAAATTCTAAATTCTAAAATATAAATTCTAAATCCGCTTTGAAAGAACTAGAGCATCAACTGAGAAAATATACACTCCGAAAGACATCATAGACTTTGAGAATGTGCATCTGTTTGAGTCTAAAGCGAATGGAAAACAACCTTCAAATCCTATACTTAGCTGGAATTCCTATTCACCTTCAGTAATTCCTCTTCCGTTCACCAATCTCACCCTAGATACCTTGCAATCGAAGGTGAGTCACGTACGTTATGTACGATTCTCCCGTCGAAGCACCACCATTTTATTTGTCGAGCCAGCCTTACATCTTCCCTCGCTTTCGCACTTTCTTTTCGTCGTTATCCGCTTTCTAAGAAGGAAGCGCGCTCGAAAATAATTCAGAGTCCCGACGCGTATTTTTTCTCTTTAAGAATTTGAAGCAAAGAGGAAAAAAGAGAGGATAGAAAAAGGGAAAGCCAAAAAAGATAGGTCAAGGTAGTGTACAACCGTCATGTCTTGGTTCCATCTGTGACGCCGTAAAACCGAGCTGTTTATCAGCTAACGTTTATTACACAGCTTGTTTATGACTGCAAATGCAAAACTTCCCTAATCCTGCGATTTAAGTGTTTCTTTCTCTAAGAGTATTTTAATGAGGTGCTGAAAACATTGCTAAGAATTTATGCGTGCAAGTTGCATGTTTCATCAAACACTTAACTATTTGCATTAATATATTGCATAATACCTAAGATTTTAAAAGTTGTGTGTAAACATTCAAAACAGAAATTTTGAATTTAGTTTTATGAGATAGGTGTTCCATTATTCGGATTGAAAAAATGTTCACTCAAGATCATAGAGCTTCAAAAAATCTTTCACGACGAATTCAACAAAAAGATTTTGCGTAGTTTTTTACCTGAATACAAAGAAACCCTTAGCATGAGTACGGGCTTGAACTTTCAGAGTCAGCTATTGAAAATTTTATTTCAAATAGTGAGGTCGAATTGTCGTGAAAAGTATACATTTTTACCAGGCACATTCAGTGTTCAATGTAGACTCTCGCCGTTCAAAAAATTAGTTTTTTTTATCTGATAACAATATTTTCTTCACTTACAAACTTCTTGCTGATAAAGAAACACTAGAAAGAAAAAGTTAATTTTCCAAGCTCATGGAATTAAAATTGGAAATACAGCAGGTATTTGATAAAGTCAATTTTGTGTCCTTTATATTTTAATTATTTTAGCTAATTGAACAACTGTAATTCAAATATTGTAAACGTTAAAATGATCTACTGATGAAAATATATATTTTACAAAAAATACAAAAAGTTGCATTCATGTAAAGTAGACGACAGCAGAGCTGAAACGTATACATGAGAAATTATTCAATTCGAAGGATGGATTACGAAAATTGAAATTTTTTAATGATTTCATGGGCAATGATTAATATTGATAGACCCGATTATTGTAACAGCATTCTACAAGATGCTGCTGGTAGTAAAAAAAAAAAAGGATTTGGGCCCAGAAGCCCCATTTTCATTGCCCATAGCCCTTTGTTTACTTTTTAGAACTCACAATCATTAACTGAAACACTAAGAAAGCATATTCTAGGGCAAACAGGTGCTGCCTTTGGGTGCTACGGATTTTGTTTAAATGTACAAAAAAGTTTCACCAGTATAATGAAAAACAGTAATGATTTAAGGCCTTGATTGCTGGTATTTGGAATTCTTTTATGGCGAAATGATGCTTGTGAGTGGGAAGGCACTAATCCCTGTAATACGTTTTGAGATGGGTGCATCGTGCATAGTAAATGGATGTACAAATATTTGCTGGCTTTTGGCAAACAATCAAACAAACAGGAACTGCTCGCCATGTTCGAACACTAAATGTTAGTTAGTGTAACTCAGGTATGTGTCATTTCCATTAGTAGTTGCGGTGATTGTCTGGCCTATAACGGTCTCCCTCTCCTTGCTTCACCCTAAGTATACAATACCGGCCAGCAAACTTGTTCGTACCAACCTGAGTATGCCTGCAATGTTTCACCTGGCTCGAGTAGGTACAAGTGACGTGACACGATTGTCAACTATGGGCGTTCGTTTGTGCTTTTTGCACTCCTTATCCCTTTCAGAGACACGAGAGCACGCAATCGATAACTTTATTTCCCGCACTTGAATTGATAAAGTAAAAAAAAATACCGGACGTTTTGTTTTGATTGGGTTAGTCATTCGTGCTGCATCTATAGCTTAACAACACATAGCCCCAACTAGCCATTTTATTATCCATGATAACCCAAAATAAACATACAATTTGCGAGACACCTTTTACCCTTCCCGGCTTGAAAGTAACTTTAGAAATATGTTGATTCATCGGAGCCAATCTCCATTATATAAGAAGCAAACACTAATTACTCCGTAAGTCTATACAGCGATAATGAATCGAATTTTTCGCAACGTCGGAAAGTTTACCCTCTCGGTGAAAAGGATAGGATGAAGATGGCGATGAGAGAGATGTTGGTACTATTAAGTGAAGGCGGCGGTTGAGAAGTGATTACTCAACGATGTGCGGATCAGTGACGTCATTCTGTGTAAACGACCCTTATTCATGACTCCATCGACCCTGAACGCTATTGGAGGCGTCTCTCTTCAGAAGGATCGAACAAAGAGAGTAGAGAAAAGAAAGCAGCCTCGGAAGAGGATGATCGGCCTTTATACCCATCTAGGCGAGGTTTTTGTAAGTTCGCGAGGTAAGGTCAGCGACGGCTGAACACGGAGGTTAAAAGAGAGTGGCGAGGCTTTTCAGCTTCTCAGTTTTTCATCGCGAGTTCAAAGGGGATTCTATGGTGGATAAGGAGGTGAAAGGAGGCAAGTAGAGAGGAGAGAGTAAAGGGTGGCAAGGCTCGATATAAAGAGAAAGAGGAAGTAAAAGGTTGAGGAAAAGTAGAAGGAGAGGAACAGAAAGAGAAAGAGGGGGAGACAGAAAGGGGTTCATGTGGTATTTGAAAATATCTCGGGTAAAGCGAACCTCAGCTTGGTTGCGACTGGAAACTTCGGTGGCCATAGCAGCCGTCTAACCACCTTGGCGTAAGAGTAGAGGGTAATTCAAACAAGGCTAACCTCGTACTGAGCCCGGCCAGATCCATAAATCGGTAAAACGAGAGCAAAACGGCTAGATTGAAGAAAGTTGGGGGTAATAGATAGGAAGGCGTAAGCGTCCCGCGGAATACGAAATGAGTACCGAGCCTTCCCAGTCACATATTCTCTACCGAGTGTTTCAACTCGACCTTTAATATCCTCCGTAACTCCCCCTTATACTCCTTCTCTCTATTCCGGCGCTACCCCTCTCACTTTTCTTGTTTCCCTCTAGGACTATCTCGCTTGCACTCTTCCTCTTTCTCTATTACTCTTTCCTCATCCCAATTTCACCTCAGCCACACGGATCCGCAAGTCGCTTTCCCCAATATTCCCTGACTACCCAATTCTACCCTGAAACCTGCGAGGAATAACTGAATTCGATTCTTCGCTACCGGAAGCTTACATGAAAATGGCTGGATCCTCCTGCGATACCTATCCACATCCGGAGTTTATCCTGGAATCGGTTTCAACCGACTACACATCATCGATATAAAACTCTCGTCAACCGTACGTTAAGGGATGGCTCCAGTCGTTTTCAAATCTTTCAAAATAATTATTTACTAGCTTATACTGCAGAGGCAATCAAGCATGTGAATGCCTTCTAGTCTCACTTAAATATACTTATTCCACTTGAAATCCATTATGGTTGAGTTAAAATAACTTATGAGACTTTGAACCATTAGTGACTGACCTAAAATGACTTATACTACTTTATCCCCCTTATGATTTACCTAAACTGAATAATATTGTTTTAAAAGAATACAGTACCGAAATTTCGGGGATAAACTTCCGAAAGGCGCATACCTCCAATTAACTTGAAACTCCGTATACCCATGTATTTTGATCCGCTGTTAATGAAAATGATAGTGAAAGTAGGTGCAAATTTTATTTTCAATGTCAAAATGGAAAAAAAATATAAACATGTCACGTTTTTTCCATTTAGGTAATTAAATAATAAAAATTTACAAAAAGGCTTTATATAAAAGTTGTAGATCCTTGGAAAAGACACATTTTATGATTAACCTATTGTTACTCTACGATTTATAGTTTTCGAGAAAAGGAACTATAAATACAAAACATCCCAGAAATAGCGCATAACGTGTAGCGCTGTGACGCAAATTGTATGAAAGATTCCCGGAAGGTGAATTCGTGCGCGTAGAATGGACAGGAGGAGCGAAACTTTCAAAAGCGGACATTGGTGGGAAGATGACAGCCAATATCTTAGAAATACTGCACAATGTGTATGGTATGACTTGAATTGTATAAAAAATTCCTGAAAGGCTCGTTACGCCCGCGTTCAATCGCAGGGTTATCTTCCCGCTATTCCCTACATTATTTCTGTGAACAGTCACAGGGTGTCATCCCGCCCCCAGGTGGTTTTGTAAGGGTTATGGATGTGACCTACGTTATTTCTGTGCTCTGTCACTGGGGTGTCTTTTCGCCCCCACGAGACGTTAAAAAGGGGCATAGATGTTGCCTACATTATTTTTATGACCAGTCACAGGGGTATTTTCCCCACGCGAAAAGTTGAAAGGGGTACAGATGTGACCTACATTTGGTGTGAACAGCCACAGGGGTATCATCCTGCTCCCCGCGAGGTGTTGGACAGGTGCATGGATTTGACCTACGTTATTTCTGTGTTCTGTCACAGGGGTGTCTTCCTGCCCCCCATGAGACGTTGGAAAGGGGTACGGATGTGACTTACATTATTCATGTGACCAGTCACAGGGGTGTCTTCCCCCCACGAGACGTTTGAAAGAGGGTATATATGTGACCTACATTATTTCTTTGACTAGTCACAGAAGCCCCCCGCCTCCCGAGATCTACAACTTTTATTTGACGCCTTTTTGTAATTTTTTATTATTAAATGCATATGTATACGGAGTTTTAAATTAATCGGAGGTATTCGCTTTTCGGAAGTTTATTCCTAAAATGTCGGTAAAAATAGCCAAAGTAGTATCTGGGAGCTATTCGTACCGAAAGTTCGGTACAAATAACTGAAGTCGTAGTTCGGAGATATTTGTACCTAAATTTCGGTACACGTAGACACTTCGTTTAAAATAATCATACTAATTGACATTCCATATGTGTGACTCTAAACTGCATGTACCGCTTGGTAAAGAAACGTGTGACTTTAATTGACTTATACAACTTGTCAGCTATATATTTTTCTATACTCGATAAGTAAAGTGGTCTGAAAAATGAATGATGACTATATTTCATCGGTGCAGCACTAAAAAGTTTTCTTGTGTCAATTAAAGAAATTAAAAAAAAATGGCCCGATGTACAATGTAATGCATATGCAGAAGCTATTACTCGAAGAAAAAAACTTACATTTGTTTCGATTTTAGAACTGAAAGAAAATAATTTATTGCAAATGAATAGATTATACACACCCGTGTAAAAATGTTGGGATCTCGCTCTGGCTTACTCCTCATTAAAATGACTTTTACTTTCTTTTATGAAAATAATATAGTATTTTAGTTTTTAATTGAATTATAATTTTTTTCAAATAAGAATTCTTATTTCAAAAATTATCTTGTAATATATCTGTAATAATTAATATTCTAGTTATAAGACTATCCTGTTTAAAAAATGCGAATCATTTCGTCTTTTCAAAAGTAAAAATTTGTTCTCTGGACTTCGGCTTTAATGGATCAGTTGTGATGAACAATATATAAGCATCACTAATTTATTTAAATTTAAAAATCTGAATTAATTCGAGTTCGAGGAATCAACCATCACATTCAACATTACTTGCAAACAAGACTTTGTCAATTCGAAACAAAAGAATACGTCTTGGACCAAAAAAAATTTTTTTTAAAGAGAACAGTCTTGCTCATAAAATTAATTAAAATGATTGATTAAAAGTGGTTTATTAAAAAAATTACATCAATTGACTAACGATTGCATATCTAGGTCCCTAGGTTTTTTAGCTAAAACCCTGATTTCTGTAATTAGCTAGGACGTTTATATTTAACCTGTTTAACCTGTTTTTTTAATTGTATATATATATTAAACCTCTTTAATGAAACTGAGTCTATTGGAAGATTCCCGAAGAGATTAAGAGGTATTTTTCGGTATTTTCAAATTATTTCTATGCATTCAATAAATTTGTTTAAGAACCATATGCTTTGTAAAAAAAGTACTTAAAAATAATGGACATGCGGAGGAAAAATGTCAAAATTATGCGGCAAAATTATTGTGAATTTACCGAAATATTTGGAAAACATAGAAAAATGTCCCTTAATTTCTTTCGGATCCCTGATTTCTGGAAGACTTGTGAAGAAAAAATTCAGATTCACAATAATTTGGTAAGAACTCAAATAAAAACTGGAAAATTAACGTAATGAGACGACCTCTTTATACTCCTATAATAAATTGATAGGCTTTTGCTCAATTTGACAGATAATGACTGAAATTATTCCCACCACTACCTTTCTCTCGTGACTTTTTCCGGCCAAAATTTATATGTGAATTTCAGGAGCCAAATTAAGGCCGAAATAACAATAAAAAATAAGAGAAATCGAGGGCGTAAAATTGGTGCATGAATTGATGAAGTGATTTCGAGCTCTTTACAATCAGAGCACAAATGGGATGAAAATTGTTACACTGTCAGTGCCCTGTTATTTAGGTTTCAGTCACTTTGGAGATTATCCACGATCGGCAAATGTAATGGGGAGTAAAGGATAGACCAGCGAGGTTTGTAGGCCTGCAGGCACGCCGCGAACATGGTAGGTGGTTGTAGACAACTACGTGCCCACGGGAAATCCTGTTTTAACGAATTTCGTTGAAACTCAAATAAAAGTAATTAGAGGCATTCGTGCCGTCCTGTAATTAGCTTGTGTGTGCACTTTCCAGCACGCTAGCGACAGCGCTTGGTCGACGACTAATGCGATCCTTGTGACAGCGTCGTCCAATTTCATGCCGCAGTATCGCGGTACTATTTTCCTATGTTTTAAGATACACGAAACGCCGTTTATCTATCTCGGAAAACAGAAGTAAAGACAAATGCACAGCTAATGTACTAATTAAGCCACACGCTATTTTATCTAATTTTGTTTCATACTGAAGTTACTCGTATCATTTTATTAAATAATCAAACGCTCCATACAATTCTTTATCTCATTAGTTATTGATTTAAAGATAAAATAATATCGTTTAGTTATTCAAAATTCTTCTGCGTTAACCAGCGGATTTAATTCCGAAGGCTAAAAAAATTATGCTGCCATCTTCTTTAAAACTTAAAAAGTAGTGTAAAGTATAAATTAAAAATTTGCAAATTTCTAAAATGGCCATCCTATGTTGATGAGAAAAAAATGAATTTTCTATAGTATACCATTTTAAAAATGTCCAAAATTTTTATTTTTACGTTGCGTCACTTTTTTTACCTTTGAGAGAAGATTGCAGTCCTCAGTGAAAAATATGTTTTAACGTGAACTTAAAAAGTTAGTTACTATAGTTAGTTACTTAGTTAGTAGTGCAGTTCAGTCTTACTTTTTGCAGTAGCTAATTTCATTCCATATAAGATTCTGTTAGAACTCTATTGGTTTAGCTTTTATTAGTGTTCAAGTAAATAAAGGAAATTTTTGTTAACATAAACATAAATTTATAAATTTTGAAGCAATAATTTTAATAAAAACTAACTCAAAAATCTACAGTTGAAAAAAATAATAATCTGTGCGTTAACCATTTTCTTTGCTTTTAAAAAAGGCTAGATACCTCTTTTAAAACTCGTAATAAATTTTGCTTGCTGTCATACTGTTAAAAAAGATTGATAAAATTGAATCTTACCCTAATTTCTTTAATTAGTAATATCACTGAAACTAATTAACATTTTTCATGTTCATAGGCTTCAAGCTTAAAGTGGATTATTCTGCAGAGGTCACTAAAATAATCTTCAGACATGAAGATACATTTTTGTTTTATAGTTGGGAAAGATTCAACTGGGACCAAAAAATCAAAAAACTTGGTAGATAGATTCTCATCTTTAATACATTTTCAGAAAATCAAAGCGTAAGTGAATTGAGAAAGGATGCTGAGAAATTAGTTGAATCTAGTTTTGTTAAATTTAGTTGACAAGACGTTTAGCTAATTTTATTTCGTGCTTAATCTATCACTAAATCTAAAAAAAGTACCAATAAATTTTAAGATAATTTTAGTAAAGAATTAAACATTTGGTCTTAAAACTATACTTATACGAAAAATGCCGAATGATGCATATTTTCAAATTTAAAAGTTCAAAATTGTTTATTTGAAGAATTACATTGAATTTTCGCAAAACCTAAGGGAAAATGTTTCGACATGAATCCACATGAATCGCAATGATGTGAAGGATTTCAAAGGTTTATCAAGGTTATGCGGAAAGGTCCAGTGTGATTTCAAATAAAAACCATTAAAAGTCAAGAATTGAAATTTTTAACTGAACTCTTACAGATTGCATTTTTTAAAGATTAAACATTTTAATGTTGAAAAATCTTATTTTTTGAAGACTTTGAATATAGTGGTATCAATTTCAATTTTTTTCCCGTCTTGCGATTCTGTTTAGTACTCTATTTGCAAAAAAAATATGAAACACGAAAAACGTGCATATGCGTCGATTCGTACGAAACGAGAATATATCTACTATTTATTCAGAAAATGTGTCTGATATTTGATGAAAATAAATAAACAAATATCGGTAGAAAAGAGTAAAGCTAGCCAGGTCAGATTGCAAACTATGATACTATATTTGAAATAATGGATGTTTACTGAGAACTTTCAATCTGCTGCATGGACTTCATTTTGCAACGAAAAAGTTTGGACCCTGGTCGCTTGAAAAGTATGTAACATTAGTAAGACCATTATCAGAGTTTCATATTTTCCGCCACAACGTAAAGGAAGTCCAAGAGAATTTTAAGGTATATGGGCATAAGGAAGTACGTTGATAAGATAAAATAGAAGTACTTACATTGGATGAAAGCTTTAGATTAGAAGTAGGCAGTGATGGAAATATATCTGCATAAAGTACTTACCTGAAATACAAACAAAAAATTTCATGAGATATTGATATAATTTCATAGCATAAATATAAAGTCGAGTATTGCCTTTCAGCATATTTTTCTTGATTTTAATTTTCCTTTTCGGCATTATTTATTGCCAACGTAATTGAATTATAAAGAACTTGTGACGAATTCTAATAAATGCAAGGTTAAATACAAGTTAAAAAATTCATCTGCGGAAACATATTCCGGAAAACGAAATTAAAATTAAAGAGAGAGAGATTCACGGATAACCATTCGAGGAACCCTGAATAATATCAACAAAATGGAGTAATATATATGGAAGAAAATAAAAAAGTTGACAATATATTTTGAATTTTTATACTGGAATATTATGAGTTTGCATTTGAAGGGATATATTTCTTTACTGCGGGGTTTTATTATGCGCACTTTCTTAAAAAATATCCTATCTGTAAATTATTTTTTCTTTACTGAGTATAAAAATAAATTTTAGTGAATGTAACGTATCCCTGACTCCCATTTTGAAATTTATTTTAAATTATTTACAGAATTACACAATAAAGCTTGTTTCTCGTTTTCGATTATAGTTTCAGAGTTATAATTACATTTTAAATGTCCCTGATTTTTTTTCGTCCAGTGAAAAAATAGTTTTAATTTAATTTTATGGCTTATAAGTTTAACTATCGCATTTAAATTAAGTAATAATTGAAGATTATAAAATATACTTCTAGACGTGAAAATTTTATCACATTTAATTTGTCTTTATTTTACCAAAATAACCGATCAAGAAGCACGAAGAAGACCGTAATTCAGTGGCATAAACATGATTTCTAAACATATTATCTTAATAAATAAACATTAAAATAGGAAACTCATTAATGTTATATTTAGACTAATACTCAAATTAATGAATAAGACCCATGAAATTCTGTCGGATCTAACTATATTTCCTAAAATCCTGTCAAATTTATTAAAATACTTTCGGAGAATTTAAAACCCCTTAAAATAATTGAAATCCTTGAAAATCTGATAAAGTCCGTAAAAATCCTTTAAAAATTGAATTAAATCTTTTCAAATAACCTCAAAAACCTAGTCCCATAAAACCGTACCATATTTTTATAAATTCCAGAAAATTTTTTAAACCGCATGGACATTTCTTTATGTGACTCCGGTGCATTTAGGCATTTTAACGCGTCATCACAGAGTATCGTAATGTTGTCCATTTCGATACTGTACGCTGTCTCAACAAAACTTATAAATGCACATTCGTCAAAGAAAATAGTATAATGCGCACAATTCAGGTCTTCACGCGACGAGCGGCAATGCTTGCCCGTAAAATACCCTGAAATTTCTTGATGTTCTAACAAATTTCTTAAAATCATTAAAAACCTTCGAAATCCCTTCAAATTAATTGAAGATAATAAAAATGCCTTGGAATAATTTTAAATATCATAAAATCTTTAGTTTAATTAAAAATCTTTGGTACTACCTTTAAATGTTTGAAAATCTATTTTAATGTTTGAAATCCTACGAAATCATTCGATTCTTGTGAACAAATTTATTAAAGTCAAATAAATTATATGGGATCTGCTGATGTTCCTTGAAATCCATGGAAATATTTGAAGTGCTATGTAATGCTTTAAGATTTTGGGAAATTCATTAAAATACCTTACTGAGACTTCAAAATTCCTTTAATTGAAACATTTAGATACATTGTAAAGACGCTTTAAAGTACTTGAAGATCCTTTCACATATTCGTATGTTAAAAAAATGTTACGTAATTTCTTTGAATCTTTCAACAAAAAATTAAAATCTTCTAATCCTATATGAAATCCTTCCAAATATTCGAAAATTAAAGGAAATTCTTTCAAATCGCATTGAATTCTGGAAATTCTGTGAAATCCCGTGAAATAATTTAAAATCTCTTCAAATCATTGAAGTCCTATGAAAATTATTAATTCTTGTGAAATTTGTTGAAAGGACCTCGCAACAAAATTCATGGAAAAATTTCTTTCGGTGGATTTTGCCACCACTCTTTTATTTTGTAGTTTCTGAAACAAGAAGAAATGTCCCAAAAGGACTTGGACCAATTATGACTAGTTTTTTTTTGTGCGGGGTCCTTCATAGCAATTTTGTGACGTCTATTGGAATCAGTAAAAATAACCTAACACCTTTTAAATCCTACGAAATCCTTTAAAATCATCAAAAACTTGGAAAATTCTTCGCAATCCCATTAAATTGTTTTTTTTTTATAGCAGATTTAATTGTTGTTTTGACTCACAAGATATCTCGCAAATAAATATTTTTACACTCAATGTAATTAATGTAAATAGGAAAAAGATCTTTTATATTGATCTGAAATAATTGTTTTTCATTCAATTTAAAATCGGCTAACTCCCACTTTTCGATTTTCTCCCATGTGTATAATATAAAGCTACAGAAAAATATGGAATATTTGGGAAAAAGTGAACCTACGCTATTGAATATACTGTCGACTGATAGCAAAGAGGAAGCTTTATATCGCAATCGCTTTGGCAGTCGCGTCCGTCAGCGTTTATATTTTGAGCATTTATGAAATCGATGTTTCACTGAGAGGTCCAGCAGGATGTGTGTCGTATCTGGGAAGTGATAACGGACACTAATAAATTCCAAAACGAAATTAACTTATTCAATCTCGTCGAGTAAGAGAACGCTGTGTTCGTGAAATCGTATGCGACCTTGGAGCAGGGTCTGTAGTTGGTATAACCGTTAATTTTCGCAAAAGCTCTTTAATTTCGCGAAGGCTTTAACAAGTTTCTACGCGAGGCGGGCACGGACATGATACATGGGCCGTTTCGCGCCATTGTTTCGCCACGGTTTATAAATCACGATTAGTTTATAAATAGGAGGAGCAAAACCTAATAAAGTTGGTACACAAGGCGTACACGGCTTAAGGTGTGCAAGTATGAACTGCCAGTAATTATTCTTTCTTCAGCCCTCTTCCTTAACCTTTAAATATTGAAAGGGAATGAAAATTTCAGGCCTAGAGATCAAGACGTTAATGACCTTTATCATCCGTGATTACTCAAGAAAGATGTATTATTGGTATTAATATAATCAGGGCCGCGACAGACTAATGTAGGGGAAACCTCCCTACAGTGGATAACAAAAATGTGCAAATAGCAGTAAACACAAAATATAATACAAATTAAAGATCTCTTATGCCACAAAGTAAGCTAATATGTTCAGATATGCGAGAAACTTTCAGTAAAGATAAATTCATATGCCAATAAAAAGTATTTGAAATTATTTTGAATAGTTGAAATTTTGTCCACTATTGACAGGTTTGCTCTACAGTGGACAGTCGATTCTACACCATAAAGCAGAATAGATAGAGGTGTTTATGCGAACCTATAGAATATAATTTATACCTACAATATTATCAGAATAAACAAAAAAGTGAGGTAATTTCTATTTCAAATAATATTAATAAAAGCATATTGACACTAATCTTTTTGTATCAAAAGTAACTAAAAACTACCTATAGAAATTCACATGGCTTTTTAGCTGATTTTGTTTTCAGGCATGTATAGAAACCTCAGAGTGTAAATTATCTCTATAACTTCTGACTGAAAATCCACTCTAGGATTAACGCTGATATGCATAGTAGAAAAATAGGAGTATCAAGGAATATGTTCATAACAATTACCTAATATAGAATATGTGATTCTGGGGTTAAAAGTATTATAGTTTAAGGGCATGTGATACATAAGCAATGATCGATTTTAGCAGTGTTAGGTTCCCCCGGCTTTTTTCCTACAATAATAAAGATTTTGCCTTAAAAATTTGGGGAATGATAGCGAACATGCTAACGGACGTCCCCGAACTCTTCTGTTGTGGAATAATTTAAAAAAATTTCATTTTGCTAAATTTGATGAATATGTGTGTATTTTGAGGTTATGTGTGTTACAATTCTCCCCGCAGCTTTACTTCAAAACTACACAATATTTTTGGTCGAAAACTTAGGACAAGTAATAAAACATAGTAACTAATGTCCCGGAACTAAGTTTGTTTGCAGGCAATCCAAAAAATATATTTCATAAATAATTTAATTCATGCTCGTTAGGACGCCCTCTATGCCACTCGGTACAACAGATACCAACATTATCGGAATGACAGAGACTTGACAACCGATCCTAACCCCCAAATAGTGCATACAGAAAAATTTTATTTAGCAGAATATATTTTTTTGCTATTATCCCTTAAAAAAAGAGTTCGCGGACATCCGTTATTCTATTTTGTAGCATCTCCGAATTCAGGTTTTACAAATTTTATTTCTCGTGGACAAAAACCCAGGGGAACTGTACCCGATTGAAGTATCACATGCCCTTAATGACCAAGAAACATACAGTATTAAATTCAATTTATTTGAGAAAATGTTATTTACTTGAAAAAAATTCGAATGTGCATGCCAAAGTTACCTCATCATGTCAAAAACAATATAGATTTTTATCACAATGAGAATGTGAATATGTAAAAACTGATTATCGCGGATTTCCTTAAATCTTCATGTGTCGAGAGCCCATGAACCCGAAAAAATAGGTTTTACGATGGTAGTCTGTCTGTCGTTGTCGTCATCCGCATACCAAATAATTTTTAAAAGACTAATCGGATTAGATTGCGCTCTCGCTTACGGTTTTAGGGGCCAAAAAGAAAGTTCAAGTTCGTTAACCAGCAATTTTTGACCAAAGGTTTTCATTTTTTTTATGGGACGCGACGAGAATGTGCCCGCGCCTCTGGCAGATTTTTTTCTTCACTTTTGTTATAAAGTGTGTACGAAGCAGTAATTGATGTTCATTTTAGGCTGATATAAATTATAATTAATTCTATTACAACGTAAATGAACCTTTCGAATTTAACTGTCATATTTAACAATAAGAAGGAGAAGCCCAGAAAATTGTTAACGTAAATGATTGACATTTTACTATTGCAGACATGGCAGCCTAAGATGCCCATAAACAGGATAAATTGGATGATTTTGTATGAAAATAGGGATATAATAAGAGAAAAAAATCTGTGAAATAAAAATAAACCAAGATGCTACATTTAATTCAATATGAAACGCTTTAAACTCCTAATATTTCAAGTAAAAATATTACAAAATTAATCCTTATTTTGCACTAAAAACACAAATGTTACAAAAACAGTTAAGTCCTCAACCAAAACATATTATTATTTTCAACGAAATGGTTGCATTTTTCACCAAATAAAATGAAATTTCTACCAAAAGAGATGCATTTCCAATAAAATAGAGGTGTTAATAATCAAAAACATTAATTTTCAATGAAGAAGATAAATTTCAGCCAAAAAAAGTCAATATAATAATTCAATTCTTAACCAAAAAAGTAAATTTACAACTTGTATGATGAATCTTTAATTGAAAACAATGTTGTTAACAAAATAGTTGAATACTTAATCAAAACGGATTATTAGTTGCCAATCGAACAGTTGAATTTTTTACAACAACAAAAAAATGAAATTTGTACAAGAAAAAAGATTAATTTTACAAACAAAAAAGTTAATTTTCGACAAAAAAAGCTAAACTTACAGCTGCAGACTTGAATTTTCAACAACAAACTTTATAACATTTTTGCCAACAAAAAAATTATAATTTTAAACCAACAATATACTAGCAGACTTTTCAAATAAAAAAAATTATTTTTTAACCAAAAATAGTTGGCTTTTCTTATTAGGTTCTATTAATGCAGTTCGCATTCAAGCAAAAAAAAAGAAAAAGGGAAAGTTTCTTGTAAATAGGGGAAAAAGAAGAATCTGATATTGAATAACATTTCCACATCCTAGATAGATTTCATACCTAGATTAATTAAATTTTTTTAAGGGAAATCCAAAACGAGATGGATTAAGGTGACTAAATTGGCATTATCCTGGACAAAAGTGACTATATTGACTTCCTGTTTAAAGTGACTACAGAGTGAATTGAAAAACATGACTAAATGTGATGTAAGTGTCTGTGCGGCAGTCCAAGATATAATTCAGCAGTGTTTTTTTACCTTATTATGGAAATGGAAAGGGGCTTATGCTAAAGTAATAACAATTACTTTTTAAATTAATTTTTAGGAACCCCTTACTACGAAAATAAAAAATTTTCATTTTTCATTTGTAATTGAAAGTATACATGTGCATATTTGAAAGATTTTCAAAATATAATTTTTTGGGCAATGTGTTTATGAAAATATTCCAAGAGTAAAAGATTTATTTATTTCAAATTTTACAATCCAATGAGCGGTTATACGAAATATTTCAAAATTAACGGTTTTATTTCAATAACGAGTAGGAGAACGATTTGGCTTAAAAAAGTTACAAAAATTAGAAGAATTAAGTCACTTCGAATGCTTCTTTCTAATGGCTTAATGTTTCATATTTAAAAAAAATGATTGGTCATTCCTTTTATACATTGAATTAAAAAAACCAACGAACCGAAACTCACCTCTTATATTACTTAATTAGTCTTAATTTCATGATGAATGTAAGTTTAATAAATTGGACGGTAACTCTTACTATCTTAAAAGAAAGTTCCTAAATATATTAGTATAAACGAAATTGATGGGTGTGGCATACAATAATTAGCTAAACGCTCCATTTGTCTAAAGTCATTATATTGTATCATCAATTAATTCTTATTTTTGGTGGTCACGCATTTTACCTTTAAGTCGTTTGGCCAAGAATAATTGTAAACCTATTTTAGACCAAGTGTATTTAAAATCATGTAGAGAGGTGGCAGAATGATTTTATTTTGGAAACTGAAATTGATACTGAAATTAATATTGAGTCAATGTCTCATATGTTTTACTACGAGAAAATATCTCGCTTTACATGTTTTACTACGTAACATTACAGGTTTGCTTGAAGAAGGCACACAGTAGTGTTGAAACGTACGTAGCATGAAATCATTATTTTAATACAACAAAACGTCAACTGAGTGAATGTTTTATTAACAAATAGACCGTAAGACCTAAGGAAATTTATTCAAATATATTCGAAGATTACCTGCGAATTCTAAAATTCTAAAATTAGGAAGGGCTATAAAAAATGACTATTGCTGTTTTGTGATATCTTTCATCATTTTCCAGGAAAAATAAAAAATATTATTCGAACAAAAATCGCTGGACTAACAATTTATTCAACCCCCATAATTGAGGACTAAACCACTTTTTAGGCCGGATTCTTTTAAAAATATATATGTATCTATATACAATATATCTTTCTCATAAACAATGCAAGATATCAAAAAAGAGCAGGAAGTATTTTTTTACCTTTTCTGGATGTGTAAGCCTTGTTCCAAACGTTTTTTGTATTTTGCGTTGTTCCCGAGAAAAATTGGAAGAACTGATTTTTCAAAATGAATATTTTTCATTGTGTAGCAGTGGTTTGCCAAGAACGAAACTGAGGAGACACGTAACTAAAATGTGGGAGTTTTGAGAAAATTTACTATCCAGAGTTTTAGAAAAAGAGCCTTAAAAATGAAGAGAAATCCTTGTGGGTAAACTGTGAGATACTTGTCCCTTTATTTTCATTCTAGAATGATATATGCAAACAAAAACATCATTCTGACACCATGCCCTAGGCTCTTTATGAAATCTTGCACAATTTTAAATGGAGTTGTTTTTAATAAAAATTCTACATTTATTACATTCCACGTACACAAGTGTTATTATTTTATGTAAAAGGCTAAGTAATCAAAGTTTATGAAAAGATAACCCTGGAATTTATTTTATTTTCATTTTATGAGAGCTTGTTAGACTGTTTTCGCCAGCTTTTCACCCCATGTTGCTTATCAAACAAAAATTCCGAAAGCTCCATCCACGCACAATTTTCCTTTCAGTAAAAGTATTTGAAAAAAGTCTTTTCGAAAATTCAATAATTAGCTTAAAAGCAGTTTAAAATTTGAATTCTAAAATCTAAGGAATGTACTTTTCTAAATGCGATTCTCAAATGGAGACGGTTCCTTGACGAATAATAGATGTGGATCTTCACTAAAGTCTTGAAAGGGAATAGTACGGTTGTAATTGTAAAGCCATCGGAAGCCAATAGGAAGAAGAGGTGAAGAGAAATGAGTTGGAGTAAAAAATACTGTTCACAGGTCACCGTTGTTTCCGATGGCACAAGTCGTAACAAGAAGTCGTTGTAACGAAAGTGGACGGACGAGGCTGAATGATGGTGGCGGCAGTCCCGGCGCGGCGCCTTCTTGGGGAAATTAGAGTGTCGGTAGGTGCAGGAAATGTGCGAAGAGGAGGAAGAAGAGGATGGAGGATGGGCAAGAGGAATAGTCGCGGTGGGGCATCGGGAGAGGATTAAATGGCAAAATATCACTCAGACCGAAGCTTCGAGTGCGGAGGTTGCAAGCTCCGGCATTCGAGAGAGAACGATGGGCCGCACGTGACCGAAATATTCTTTTACAAGGACGGCTTGCCTCTTCCCTGTGACCCCGAAAAATTTCATTCGAATAAAATTCCTTAAGCCAGCGGTTCGTGTTACACGTCGAAAGTGGCCTATTGCTGGAAGGACTTGCCATACTCTGCACAAAAAATGGCCATCGCATAAAACATTCAATTAGACTTCTAGCTGAATTGCAGAAGAGTCTGAGAACATCTGCGAATTTTATAACTTCAATTAAGATATGAAGAATCGATGAGAAAATGCAGGTTTCTGCGGATTCAAAAAGCACTTAGTAGGGAAAGCTACACTATTCGGAATATCTTTTGTTTCATACTACTCCCAGTAATAGGCTATTAGGGAACTTGTAATATTCTATAGTGATAGGCTGTGATTTTCAGCCTCGTTACATGGATTTCAATACTAGAGCTTACAATATTCTCAACCGATTTTAGTTTTCTCATCAAACTAGTTTCAAATATGTTTTTAATTAATGGGTAATCACTCACATTTATAAATATCAAATATTTCTTATTTTTAATACAGTTTATAAAAACATTTTAAAATTAGACACTTTCACATATAAAAGATCCTTTTTTTATTGAAAATTATTTCGGACAAACAAATAGTAATATTCCAATAAAAAATGTGTGGTTGACTTCAAATTGTTATTGTTATAACCAAATTATTTGATACGTATTTATTTTTACATTTTACGCATAGTTCAACATTGTTTTTCTCATAAAACTAAATAAAAATATATTTTAAAGTGAGAACTAATCACATAAAAATTTAAATATTACGTCCTTATTGTTGAAATGATAAATGTAAAAAAATTATTTGGTCTACTACATCATTTTCTATCAACCTGAATAGTAATTTTTCATTAAGATAAAACGTGTCTTTGATTCACAATTGTTATTATTACACACAAATGATTAAACAAGTATTCTATTATGACTGGTTTTCAAATAAATAAGCAGTTTTTCCATTAACACGAATTTACGAATCATTATGAAGTAAATTCAATAATAAATTAATTCACATTTAAGAAATAATATTGTTAATAAGTAATTTATTTTCAAATTAGCTAGTTTTCGAATCTGTTCATAATTTATGTATGTCATTAACAATAAAAGGAATGTAATGTTTCGAATGTTCTGTGATTATTATTCACTTTCGAACATATTTCTAATTGATTTAATAAAAAAAACAATGTTGAAATATACAAAAAATTTAACAATTATGATGTATTTAATAATTTGTTAATATCAATAACAATGAAGGTTCAGCGACATTCTATCTGAATGAAATATTTTTATTAACTTTTCTGGAATATTATTTAGTAGAAAAGATTAATTTTGAAAGTGGCTAATTTCGTGATTTGTTGATATTTTTTATTAATTAAAATAAGGAAAATTTAATATTTATAAATGTGTACGCTTATCAATTAATTAAAAAAATATTGTTTTATAAGAAAACAAACTCCATGCAAAAAGTGTAAACATGAATATGCATATTTGATATTTAGTAATAATATATTACGATCATTGTTTTTATAAGGTACCTGACCACTTTTTGTCAGGAAACAATTTTTTTCTTTCTTTGAGCTCCTCATCCAAGTATTTATTAATATAATTTGCTTATAACAATTAGCTTTCATACTGAACTATTTATTTATATTCCTTAATTGTACATTCATTGATTCTGATGCACAAAAACTTTATTCATGTATTTTCTTTGGACATAAAGAATAATATTCTCAAAAAGTATAATTTTTCCATTTCAGTTAGTTATTTAATAAATACAACGACCCTAAATTTAATTCCACTATTTATAGGCGTTATTGTGTATTTATTTATAAGTATTTTTAAAAAAATCATCGAAATCGGTTAAGAATGGTAAGTTCTAGCCGAGTTTGAAAAGTAAATTACTGATTTGGACCATTGTGCGCTGGTTAGATAAGAGGGTCGCATCCCAGATTTGTAAGGGAAAAGTCTGGACTCGTATCTTGCTATCTATATTTTTCAGCAATTTTTTTATTTGTAATTGACTACCAAATTGATTTATACAAATCAAAAATATTCATTTTCTACACTATTTGAACATAAAAAATTGGGGTTTTCCAACGCCAACCATTTTTACTAATGCAAAAGATTCTACTGACAAATTAATGGTAAAAGGTGTCATTTATTTTTAAATCACGAAAATCACATAATAAAAATTTTATGTTATTCCTTTTTTTTATTATTTACATCAAAAAATGTTACATCCTTCTCCCCATACTATTTTGTGTGAAAAAGACACCATTTACTAATTTGATTGAAAAATATAAATATAATAATAATAAATGTCTTTTATCTATATCCTACTTTTATATCATTTTATTTTACTATCTATTTATATTTTGATATTTATTTTATTCTTATTATAATATTTTGATATTTTTATTTTTATATCACACGAAAATAGTAACAACAAATGTATTTAGAAGAAAAAATTTATGAGTAAAAGTGGTAAATGTTAAAAAGTAATTTTTTTCCATATAAAATAATGGTTGAAACTGAATATTTTGGCTTAATTAAAATAAATTGAATAGCCACCCTGACCTGACCGGTGGTCGGAAGACGTTCGGATCCCGGTCTATGTAATGTGCGTGGATTTTTTTCAAAAATGGCTTAAAAGGTCATTAGCTTTTCACATATTAGCTAAAGACCTATCACTGGGATCAGTATAAATCGAAACGAAATTTCAGAAGGTTTGAGCTGCCCTTTTGTCAGTTTGAAGATGTATAAATATCTATCGTATTTACAAAGGTTTGAAAATATATGCGGGTCCAATGAATTCTTCTAAAAAATATCTATGTACAAGTTTATTTACACCAAAAGTCTTAATTATAGGAAGAAAAAGTAAAACAATGACAGAAAATTTTTTAAATCGAAAATAGATTAACTTCAAAAGCAAAGGGGTAGGTGAGATAACTTAATTAAATTGTTTCGGTATAGGAATGAGAAAAGAAGGCTGCATACCAATTTCGTAAATTGAGGAAACGTACGGGTTTCCCGATCCAGGGTTCGGATGGCGATTTTTCTCGTAATCGGAATATTTTATTAGTTTTCAGGTAACAAGTTTAGAGTTCTATTAGTATTCTGCGTTCATGCTGTTCGCGACATTCTGCGGAGTAGAATGACAACGTCGTTCTGAATACTTGAAACTGATGTCCAACCCCAAAGAGCTTCTCTCATGCAAAGAGCTTCTCCTCTTCAATAACCGTTTTCCTTTTATGAAAAGAATTTTAAAGAAAAAACTTGAATCGATTCTGGAACCGACCACGTACTAACTTGAAGTTGAACTCAATTGATTGATTTAAAGCTGAGGAATAAAATTTCCAATTAAGCTTTAGTTTTAAAAATGTAATTTTTCTAAGAAGCTTTAGAATAGAGGGGCGTTGCAAATAAAAACATGTATTATTAATAAATTGAAAATTAATATTACTGGAAGGATTCAAACTTCGCGTTAAAAGTCCATATAAATTAAAAACGTATACGAAAATTCTCACTTGTTGCATTGTGTAGGTAAAATTCAAATCAAAGCATTGTAACATCTGTAACACCAGCACGCGTGACATTTTCGTGCATGGTTACACTGTGTTCGAACCATATTTCGACAATAAATGGGTCCTCGAGGGAAATCTGTTTCCAGCATTTAAAAAGCATTTGCTACGAGCTAGACACATAAAAAGCTCTAGCTCTGAATCTGCAAACGTTAAACGAACTATAATATTCGCATACCTCTTGCTTATTTAACATTTCCATTTTTCTTAAAGGCCAATCAAATTGTAGTTTTAAGAGATAAAAGACAAATTATTTTCGATGTTGCTTAATTCTTTTAATATCACTTAACCGTTTTTACTCTTTTCTATACCATCAACTTTAAAGTGAGTGCACCTCGAAACATTTTTGCTTGTATCTTTTTTTATTCCTCCATTTTTCATTCTCAAACATTAGATCTCTGCTTTTCGCTTCTATCTGCGTGCTCGCCTTTCTCTCTCTCTCTCTCGCTTTAATACATTTAGTGGCCCGTTCATTTTGCGCGCTTCGCTTTTCATTCCCGCGCTCCAATGTAACGTACACCTACTTAATTACCAGTCAGTTAGGTCTTAATGGTTAATTTAGCGCAATACGTTATTCTTAGCTTCTTGCCTCGTTAAGAGCGAAAATGCGTCGGACGCGCGGGGAAATGAGATTTCGCTTGAAAACCACTAAACGTACGCTCTACGGAAAGGAAAAACAAAGGGGCTGCGAAAAAAGGAACACGGGAAAGCCAAATAATGTAGAACAACGGCCTCTACCTTAATGAAACTTAAGGCAGCCATACATTTGAGAAGTGTGGGGTGCAACACATCGCATCCCAGAAAAATGTATTTCTGAGTTGAAATATTCTTGAGGAAGGTTACATCGTCGTAAATTTTTCTACGCCAGCAGCAGTTGCTTGTGTACAATTAAAATGATTCGTATATCCTGCAAGTCATGCACAGTAAAAAATTCGCAATATATTACCTAACAAACAAATGACATTCGAATTTAGATTAGTATGAATCATTATTGTTTCGATAGTGAAAACAGCGTAAAAGCTGATAAATGCACCTCATTTCGTACGGCCCCCATCCAAGTATAACCGAATCAAGTACTGCTTAACTTCGGTGATCAAACGAGAACCTTCTAACAATTTCCTCTGCGCCTTGGACACCAAAGTAGGACTAGGCCAAAAATCCAAAAATTATCCTAGTTCTATCAAACTTACCACACATATAATAGTTTTTTTGAGCCATAAATACCAAATAATATCAAAAGAAAAATAATCACAGAATTGAAATATTGAAAAAAATTTTAAAAAATTATCCAGATGTTATAAAATTCACTTTGCATTTGAGACAAAGATTCCGAATGTTATCGTCAAAATGGCATCCGAAATATTAGAAAAAAATATCGGATATTCATAAAATGCACCAACCAGGCTTATTTTTTCAGTCGCATATTACAAACAATTTTGCGAAAAATTTAAAATTTAAATTCACGGATCCAATTAGGCTACCAAATAAAAAAAAAGATCCGATATTCTTAAAACTCACATTTGACACTCTTTTAGAGTCACAGATTTCAAATATTGCATCAGATAGTCAGAAAAGTGTTATAAAAATTCGCCACATTGGATACCTTCTTTTAATTTTTAATTTTTGGCACAATAATGAGAATCTGCCGGAGTAGAAATTTCCCAAGTGAGCCTACGATTTTTGATGTTGGAAAAAAAATTAAAACTAAGCATTGGAAAATAATCTACTCATTAGTATAACAGCATGTTATAAATTTTTTTGAAAAAAATGCATTTGTTTATTTACAATGTCTGATTAAACATTTCTGCATCGTTTGATTAACAAATTATTATTTCGTAAACAATTCACGGAAAATTGATGAAAATTTCAGGGAATAGTGAAAAATAAATGCATTTAACAATAAAGTTCTTAAAAACGTGCT